>CM033792.1:36460411-36760458 GCA_019656835.1 Rhododendron ovatum | reverse complement strand
TTGACAAGAAAAGCCAGAAATCAAAAAGGGAAAACAATGTACGCAAAAATAAAAGAGAGAGCCTCAGAAGGAAGGCAGTAGTATGGTTATACTCATGACTAGTCATAAATTATACAATACAATCTCTTCATCAATGGCATTGAAAAATATCAAAAACTAGAGAGGTCAGAGATCCCGTCGAATTTTCAAGAACCAAATTGGTCCAACTCCGAGTATACTGGAGTGGATCGGAAACCAACCCATTTAAGGGGAACAATCATAAAGAAAAAGAACAATAACAAATTGGCCTCATAGACAAAATTAGTAAGTCAATAAAATAATTTTTCTTTTGATAACACAAGTGCCCGAGACCAGCCGGCAGCCATACACACCCACAAAATAAGATTAAATGGGGAGCTGATTTATCAGAAATGTCAGAAAGGCAGGGTTTTCCACACTTACAAATAACTAAACATTTGACAACAAAAAGTCACCCACCCTAATCCAAGAAAACATCCTAACAGAATGTCAACACAGACAAAATATGTTGCCAAATTAAAAATGGAACCGAAGTATATTTAGTAGAAATTGAAAAGAGTAATAAACACGATTGCTAATAGCATCACAAAACAGAATATCACTATAGTATCACAAATAAAACCAACATATAACGAAATCAAAACTATCTAAAAATAAGAGAATTAAAACAGAGTCATCAGAAAAAGGCGAAAGGTGTTTTGAATCATATATTGATCATTTGAACTATGCTTAAAAATCATCATGTGACCCTGTTTTGTTAATCTTGACATAGAAGAAAGAAACTTGGCAAACAAAACCACAAAATTCAACCAACCACGAGGTTTTTTTCATCTGTTAAAAATAAGAAAGCCAAAATAAGAAGGGAAAAACATCAAAAATAGTGGGTAACAAACCAAATTTTCATGAAACAAATTGTTCCAATTTAGAGCATATTAGTTCTTCAAAACTGGAGGGGGTCCAAGCCCAAACCATTTCAGAAGTAAGAAAACAGTACTAACAAAATGGCCTCATAGAGAAGATTAGTCAGACTCAACACAATATGATTCAGACATATGCTTGTCTAATTTTAATCATTGGCCACTAACCAACTATAAAGATTAAAAAATAATAATAAAAACATACAGGCATCACAGATACATAAAGTGAAAGAATACAGAGAAAATAGAACCTTTTTTTTCTTTGAATTTTGTTAAGACTTGGTTAGGGTGGTGATATATCAGGATGGTCTGCCATTACAACAAATGAGACCTATAACATGGAGTCATCAATAGTCCCTCAATACTCTTTATGACACCATAATAACGTATAAATCAACAACTATTCATAGCAGTGTAGTGAAACAATTGCTTAGTAATTTCAAGCAAACAAGACCAAACCAAGCAAACAAGACCAAACCAAGCAAACACAGAGAGAGCACCAAGACCAAACGGACTGGGGTCTTCCGTATCCATTCAACTACACTTATATAGAGGTGGCAGGAGCTGAGGTTTGGCAGGGGGCGGGGGAATCAAATATATCTAAGAATGATACAACTAAAACAGAGTCATCAGAAAAGGCGAAAGTGATTCAAATGATTAATCATATATATTATCATTTGAAGTATGCTTAAAATCATCAGGTGACACTGTTTTCTGAGTTTTGACACGAAGAAAGACAGAAAAACAACACCACAAAATTTCAAAGCAAGAACATTTTTACTATAAAACAGTTCAGCAAAAACGCGGCCAAAAGATAAGAAAGAAAAAAGTGAGAAGGGCAAGGGGGGAGGGGGGGTTGAAATCCTCAGAAGGAAGGCAGTATGGTTGTAATCATGATTAATCATACATTAACAATACATTTTCCTCATCATTGGCATTTAGAAAGACAAAACATTAGATGCACTCAAAAGCTGATTAAAAAAATCCATCAAAACACTGTCACTCACTGACTCAAACTTGAATCAAATGAGTTTTACTCCAACCCTTCCTCAGATTTTATAAGGCTACTTTGTGGCTCTCAAATTAACAGCTATTACATTATTCAAGCATTTATTCAAATTGATGCATAGACTTGAAATCATCCAATCCAGTAGAACGCTTCATATCAAATGATTCACAAATATTTGGGTACAGGGTTGGGTAAAGGCCTCTGAAGAAATAACATAAGAGCATATTCAATCATCAAAACTGCAGCGGATTCTACCCATTTTAACGGGAATTTAAAAAAAAAAAAAAAAGAGTATTAACAAATCGACCTCATAGAGAAGATTAGTTTGTAAACACAATATGATTCAGACATATGCTTGTCTAGTTTAATCATTGGCCAATTTACAACTATAAAGATCAAAATATTAACAACAAACACTCATATAGACAACACAGATGCACAAAGTCATAGATATTTAAGAAATAGATTTAATTCTTGCTTTTGATTAGATTTGTGAGGGCACTCAGTTTATGGGTGGTGATATATCAGGATGGTCGGCAAGGCATTTCTGCCGTTACGACGAACGAGACCAATCACATTCATCACAGTCCCACTCAAATATACACAAAAAAAATCCAAAGAGAAACGCTATGGCGGCGATCATATCTAGTACCACATTTTGGATACTATGTACTCAAAATATATTGCTCAAATGTGGTCACCAAAGTATTATTGAAATCGAAAACCATCCACGTGACGTGTAATTCCTATGGATTGACATGCATCTGAAATCAGATGATACAACTAATCAGAATCAACATCATTGCCCAGTAACTTTCAACAACAAGAAGCAGAGATTAGCAAAACCACTACTTTACACATTCCCAAACAGAGAGAGAGAGAGAGAGAGAGTTAACCTCATCGCAGAGGGCCGCCAAAGGACTATGATAATGGAATCCAATCGACTATACTTATAGAGAGGCGGTGCGGGAGATAGGGTTTAATGGCGGGGCTAGGGTTTTACTATTACGATCCGTTGGACAATTTTATCCTTTTTTCTTATTCCTGGGACAAAAATGTCCCCAGCGTACAAATGCCATCTCCTAACTCTCTGTTTGGAACTTGTCCAAAAGAAGTGGAAGAGTAGAGAAAATTTTACTAAAATTTTCTACACTTGTTTGGTTTTTGAGAGTGTTCTAATAAAAGAATTAATCGGTGATTAATTGCTTATTAAAAGCTGGCAGGACTTATCCTATTAGATCCGACTAATTGTTATACACCGATTAATCGCCGATTACTAGGCCTCAAAGCTCGAAGGTGGCCAACTGCCCAACTAGCTCCTAGCAACTTTAAAAACATTGATTTTTAAAGAAAGAGATTAGGGAAATTTTCAAATACAAATTCTCCCACCGTTCCTAAATAAATGTCAATGTTACTATTCCGGATATTTAAAAAAAAAATCATTTATATCTTCCAAAGTATATTATTTTTTATATATAATATAGATCTTATTTGATAGATCTCAATTGGTTCTTTTATACAAAATTTTGAAAATTGTGAAAACGGTATAATTTAAAAGATATAACTAATTTAAAAAAATTAAGAATAATGAAACTGAACATCTATTTAGGGAAGGAGGGAGTACAATTTTTCCTCCAATTTATTTTCTAATTTTCCGCTCATTTCCCTCTTAATTATTTTTCCTTCTTTTCCATTAATTCTCTCAAGTTCCAAACAAAGTCATGTTTTAGTTCCCCAAAAACAAAGCCAATTTTGTTGTCCCTATTCAATTTTTTTGCTCAATTATTAATTTTGCGTCTAGCTTTTGGAAATTATTACTTGATCTTGACGAGAGATATTTAAAAAGTAAAAAAAAAAATTGACTTTTGCCCTTTCTTCTTTGAAAAAAGTCCAGAGGTTCCATGCTACAAACGAAAAATTCCAAACTTGCAAGAAAGCAATTGCTTCGACTTCTTCCTCCTCCCATTTCATCAAATCATGATAAAGACTACTGGGCTGCATATGCATCTCCCATTTCATCAAAAAAAATCATGTGGTTGTCGGAGTCTGTTCTTGTGTGTGCTTCATTCCCTAAAGTAGGAGTGCTTGATTTTTATTTATTTTTTTTGTCAATCGATAAGAGAAATTATTTTTACATCAGATATAAAATACATAGTACAAATCTGGAACACTACGTCAATTGTAAAAGTTCACGAGACAACCAAGCCCAATAACATAACAAATACAAGAAATAAGCTCATTATAAGATAGAAACAAACAAACAAAGGAAAAGCCTTTTGAGGGAAGAAGACCTAAATGCAGGTGGAGAGACTCAAACTCTTGACTATCTAGTGAAATGCAAAAGTTCTAGCCAACTGAGTTAGCTCCAGTTGGTTAGGAGTGCTTGATTGGTTGGGTGTTGTTTGTGAGGTTTTATTTCGTTGCTTTTCAATTTGTTTTTCTGTTTTTCCCTTCGGATTCTTACCATGAGTCTTTCTCTTGGCTGAGTTTCTCCAATTCGGTGATTTTGTAGGGGTTTTATTCATTGGTTTTGGGCGGTTGTCAGAAATTGGCTGATGATCAAGGGATCGCCGTGTTGGTTTGTTAGGTTCTAGAGTTATAAGCTTGCGAATTTAGGCATCGTGATTATTGTCTTTTTTGGAATGGTTAACCCTATTTGGTTGTATGTTTATATTGTATCATAGAAATCTTCTACCGTTTTGTGGGGAAAAAAAAGTACCCCTATTAAAATGTTATAACTAATAACGATCGAAAAACCTTCGACTTAAATGTAAGTGTGGGGTTGATGCAAAATAATAAGTCTGTTGACACAAAACAAAACCAACACAGATCGTGCAAAGATTTTTTGTGAGTCTATTACGGATTTCACATAAATAATTCGAGCCGTTTATCAAATATAAAATATTTTTTCAAGGGTTTCCGTTTAAAATCAGTTCAATCCGATACTTATAGGTGCTTGATCCAATCATCTAGTTTTTCATTATTCTGAAATTTGAATGAAAAATTAGATGATTGTATCGAGTACCTATAGGTATTGGATTGAGCTAATTTTTGCATGGACTATTGAAAAAATATTTTACATTTAATGAACGGCTCGGATCGCTTATGTGGGACCCATAGTGGACCCCACAAAAAATTTGTGCGCGATCTATGTCGATTTTCTCTGTGTGAATAGCATAGTTGATTTCAAAATAACGCTGCTACTCACACAATAATTATGCACAGATCTGGTGTGGGGCCCACTACGGATTCCATACAAATGATTCGAACCGTTCATTAAATGTAAAAATATTTTTTTAAGGGTCTTTGTAAAAAATCAGCTTAATCTAATATCTATAAATGCTCGATCCGATAATTTAGTTTTTCATTCAGATTCTAGGATAATGAAAAAGTTATATGATTGGATCGAACAACTATAGACATCAGATTAAATTGATTTTTCCTAAAAGCTCTTGAAAAGATACTTTAAATTTAATGAACGACTCGAATCATTTGTGTGGAATCCACACAAAAATATGTGCACATAATCTGAGCAATTCTGCTGTGTGAGTTTCATTACTGATTTCCAAATTCTAGTGTAGTACATCCACGGCTCCACCATTTTGCTGGTATCGGCAACCTCTACGGAATCATCGTTCGTTAGGAAACTCTGATGTTGACTGATCAAGATCCTCACCTTTAAGATGTCATACATAATCACAGATGGACGGTCGTCCGTGGCCCCCCTTTTTTTGTTTTTTTTCCCCATTTTATTTGGAAAAACGTGCATCCATGGTTGGCTTATAAGGCCATCCACAATGACATAATCAAAAGCAAATTATTTTTAAAGTTAACAATATTGGAGTAAAATATGACTCATAATGGTATAATCAAACTTAACAACATTTTTAGAAATAATCAAATTTTGGGCTTTGGATAACCAAAACTAGCAACGTTTTTCAATAATAAAAATTTGTGGATCTCACACCACATAAGTTAACTGGTTCTAAAATTTATGTACACACGTGTTTCAAATGGTATTTTCTTCACCTGCTCTATATCTCATTTTCTTCAGCCACAAACTTTTTGTTTTTCTTTCCCTCCAAAAGTAAAGCTCATATCTTTTAATTATTTACAATTCAACTCATTATCGCCGGATTAAGGTATTTCACTTTTTTTTCTGTTTTTATTTTATTCTTTTTCGTTCCTCTCCATGTGGTTGAGAACATGAAGAACCTTGCATTCATTTACAAATTCAAGAACACATCTAATTTTTTTTTTTGAGTACATGATTTTTTTTCCAAATTCATAATATGAGGGAAGGAAGTCACCAACTTTTTCTCCAAAATTAAGGGAGAAAATCAATATATTTTTGCCAAAAAAAAAACGTAATGGAGGGAAGTGATCAATGGTGGAAAACATTTGTCGCCACATTAAGGTATTTCACTTTTTTTTTCCATTTTTATTTTATTCTTTTTTCGTCCCTCTCCCTGTGGTTGAGTACATAAAGAACCTTACATTTTTTACAAATTCAAGAACACATTTTTTTTTTGAGTATATGATTTTTTTTCCAAATTCATAATATTAGGGAAGGAAGTCACCAATTTTTTTCCCAAAATTAAAGGAGAAAATCGATATATTTTTGTCAAAAAAAAGTGTAATGGAGGGAAGTGATCAATGGTGGAAAACACAAGGGGAGAGAGAGTGAAATTGTAGTGTATCCCTTATTTTAGTTATGAACTAGAAGTGATCATTGTGGACCTCAACATTGTTAAGTTTAGCAACCTCTTAAATGGATAATAAAAAACTGATGTGTCAACTTTTGATTATCCATTTTTGATTATGCCACTGTGGATGGTCTAAGAGATTTATATTAGTATATGGGAGTTATTTTCACACTCTCTCTTTTTTTTTTTGATAAGTCACACACCCTTTTTCTATATTCACAGTCCACATTCTTTTGTTTGTTTTTTAGTGTTAAAAGTGTATGTATTTCTTTTGCTAAAAAAAACGTGGATATAAAAAAAAAGAATGTGAAAATCAATTCTTAATTTAATATCATGCTACTCGACAGACCATCGTAACGCATGTCAAACACTCCTTTTATGGGCCAAAAATTTGAAAAAAAAATAAATCATTCTCCATTTGTCCCCGCACAAAAATCCATCCATGAAATCGAAATCCGAACACAAATGTGAAAAACTTCTATAGATTCTCCCAATTCATATGTATTTGGAAATGGCATGATTGAATTGAAAATTCTCCAGCTTGTCTTCACATATATAGGTCAAAGTCTCCTTGAGAAAACAACATAAATGTATTCCGTCCTGCATACGTTTCAAACAAATCTCTTTAAAGCTCATATAACTTACGAAGAAAGTTGTTCTACGCACTGTCCAATTTATTTTACGCGCATTGACAGTGTGTTTCCTACGCTAGAATATATATATATATTTCCGGTCTATATTACATATATATTTTTTAAGCGTTGTTACGTGAATTGTGTACTTTAGAAAAGTGAAGTTATCCATTATGATTAGTTTCAAACTATATGGTTCACGAGTTATGCATTTTAATTAATGTTTCTCTTATTTTCTTAGTTCTTTTGTAAGGGATTTTTAGTATATTTGTTACGTGTTCCAACTAATATATATATATACGGGACGGTTCCGGGGACACCCAAAAAAACACCTAAAAAAATACCTCATAGTTCCCGATCAAATTTTGATGATCCGAGCCGCTCAATGTGATCAGAACGTGATTTTAAGGGTACCCGTGAAAAATCAGCAAAAAAAATGACCGGGAATGGCTTGATCCAAACAGTTTTGAACAGTTTTTTATTGAACGGTTCAAATAAAAACTGCTCAAATCAAACCTTTCCCTGTCATTTTTTTTCTAATTTCTCGCGGGCACCCTTAAAATCACATTATGCACACATTGAACGGTTCAGATCATAAAAATTTGATCGGTAACTATGAGATTGAGATTATGAGTGTTTTTTTAGGGTGTCCCTTAAACCGTTCCAATATATATATATATATATATATATATTATAAAATAGAGCGGTTTTTGTCTATACATATAAACCCAGCACCCTCTACAACCGTCCAATCAATATTTCATGTTAGTTGTAGCCATCTGATCGAGAGGATACTTCCTAATCTAAACTCTCCTAACCTTATGACCGGTAAATCTTTTCAATTGATTGATTTTACGTTGTTTCCTTAACAAGATTTTCCTATTTAAATTTTCTACATCCAACTCAATAATTTCCTTTTAGGTTGATTTTTCTACATTCAAAAAGGAAACAAACATTTTTTGATTCATACACTAAAAGGAAACATTCTTTGTTTTTTAAGGTTGATAATTGTTATTTCTTTAAAACAGGGTAGTATTCACATACGTTTTCCTTCAACAATGAATCTACGTTTTCCTTAATAATCTAATTCATAAGCTTCTCTAAGAAGAGAAGAAATCAACGTCCTTTCTACCTTGATTGGAGAAAGAGAGAGGGTCATTACCTTTGCTTTGTCAGAACAAAAGGTAATCAAATCTTTTTATTTTTTTCATTATTCTAATGTTTGTACATGTTCTCTCCCTCTCTCTAGGTTAGATGTTTTGAGGCAATTTGGAGTCATGTTATCTGGAGTAGTACACTGTTTCTCTTCATGGATAATTTTTTTAAAGTTGTAATAAAAAATGTTGTGTCGCGCCTTTTTTTTTAATCGGCGTATTATGTCGTGCCTTTAGGCATGGGTAATCACGAAATCCATGATATTTTTTTAATCGGCGTATTATGTCGTGCCTTTAGGCATGGGTAATCACGAAATCCATGATACTGTTTTTGGAGTTTTTCTATGGTCATGACAGCATTACTATTAATTGAATTAGTGGTTTGGTTTGTGATGATATTGATTTTTATATTCATAAATGTGTGTGGCTTGGTGTATGACCTGCGTAATTGTACATGTCTTCCAGTTCTTTGTTAATACAAATCTTGCTTATCCACAATGAAGGCTTTACTACTTATTATGAGTTAATTGTGGGATTAGGAATTTGTGAGACCGGTTGTCGGTCAGATTTTGATTCGCTAAATTATGATTAATATTGTAACGACTCGAATTGGGACGTTACAAATATAGTTGGGGTTCTGATTATAATTCTGACCCATTGTCGGTTTCGGTCAATCAAGGGCAAGGACTTGAAGTTTTTTTTGTAGTCCAAGATGTTATTTGTTAATGGGAGTAAAAAAAAGAACATTTTTATTTTCCTTTCATATGCTTCCTTTTTGATAACTCAGATGTTCATGCCAATTTTCGAGCACCTCAACTAATCCTGAAAGCTCCACTGCCCATTTGCAAGGAGTTGCAGAGAGTACTCAATACTGACAATGCCTCAAGGAGATATGAATATGTTACCCCCAACAATTTGATGACATGAATATGTTACTTTATTGATGATTGCCAGGAAGTTGTAGTTGATATAGCTGCTATGGGTTACTTGACTTTCCTCTCTACCAAGGTAATTTGGGGTCTTTGGCATCTTTGTTTGTGTTGTGCCTAGCTATAAAACGTGCAGGGGCGCGCATGTGGTCTTATTGCACGTGTTGGAGTTAATAAATTGTTACGTTGAGCTTGATTTTTCTTAGATTTCGATTGTGCTCTAATGTAGACGGGCTCACTTAAAATTTAACAAAATGGGATACCTATTGTCATCTATTACTTCTCTAATTCTATTCAATTTTGGGTTAAGAATATGTTGCGCTGTGCCTTCAGGCACGGGCATCCGCTAGTTATATTATAAAATAGGGCGGTTTTTGTCTATCCATACAAACTCAATACCGTCTATAACCATCGGATTGAATTTTCAATGGATCATATCCGTTCAATTGAGAGCATACTTCTTAATATAAATCTCCTAACTTTATGACTAGTAAATTTTTGGGAGAATTTTTCATAAGTCCACTATAGCAATTTTCAAACCCACTAAGTCCACTTCTAAATTCTAAAACTTCCTAAGTCCACTAACCTATTAGTAAAGATATAATAACCCTGTTAGGTCTAATATACCCCTGTTTTTTAAAAACTTTTTGCCCATTTTTTCAACCATTTCAAAAACATCAATTTGAAATTTCCTAAAATTTCTTCCGATTCCTGAAATTTCTCCCCATTCAAAAACTTATAAAAACCCACCCCCATCCCCCTCTCCCCCCAACCAAATCCCATTTTCATCTGTTTCATCTCTTTCCAGAAGAAAGGCCCAGTTCCCAACCCTAGCCAATCGGTTCGTCTTCAACCACTCGATCGGCGAGAAGCACTCGATTGTCGTCGCCGTCCTCAAGGATCAGGGCCCTAATTCTGGTCTAGGAGAAATTATTGCAAGCTTTAAAACTATGCCGCAAACATCATCGGCAGTGGCAGTGTGGTTGGTAAACGTGGATGCCTTGATTGCTCCTTTTCTTAAAAGGGTTGGTACTGAAAAGAAACAGGAAACAGTTACGAGATCTAGAGGTAAGTTAGTTTTTCCAACTAAACAAATTTTGTTTTCGACACCTTTATTGATATCACCAATGGGTGCTTTCATACTTCAATGTATGACTTGGTCTCTGTCAACTATTTCCGTCGTCGATCGTCGCCCTTCGTCGCTGACATCGCACTCCTCCTCGCCGTCGTCCTTCGTCGTCGATCGTCGCCTTTCGTCACTTTTGCATATATGTATATATAGTTTCTGATTTATATAACATTATATATGATCTACTATCTCGTAAGACATTTTATATGATGTTCTATTGCTTTTGCATATATGTATATATAGTTTCTGATTTATATAAAGTTATATACAATATACTATCTCGTGAGACATTATATATGATGTTCTGTCGCTTTTGCATATATGTATATATAGTTTCTGATTTATATAACGTTATATACGATCTACTATCTCGTGAGACATTATATATGATGTTCTGTTTAACAAATATATAGGGTTATATATGGTTATATCAATGTTGGTAACTGAGTCCAGTTCAAGGTATATATAGGAACTCATTAGCAAAGCACAATTGAACAGTTAATAATATATAACATTATATGTGCCTATTTTATAAGTTTATATATGGTTATATATTCAGGTCTATAAGCCGCTGCGCGGACCAATTCAATAACGTAAATTTAGTGTTTATTTAGGGTTCTGATCGGTCTATTATTGGTTAAGTTAAGTTAGGATTTTAATTGATATGTGGTTATATCAATCATTGATCCGTTAGGGTATGGTTGAATAGAGCTTTGTATTTAATTGTTGGTATATATGGTTATATATTTATTTGCTAGGTTGGTACTGACTTATTATTTGTGCAGTTGTTCAAGGGGTGAAGAATATGAAGTTACCTGTAAAGTCGACTGTGAAGAAGGCGACGGTGACAAAGGGAAAGAAGTTATGAGATCTCCTTTTCTTTTTTTTCCTTTTTTTTTTAGAGTTAGAAAAGATAGAATCTCATATATAACGTTATAAGGTTATATGTTTATTTTTTGTCATACGTATTACGTTTTTTTGTGTGTATTTATTTATGTGGCAAAGTAATACATATAAGATTTTTTGTTTGTTTTTGCATTGTAAACATATATAAGATTATTTATATGTTCTTGCATTGTAATGAAAAAGATTCCAGAAGCTCATACATATACGGTTATCAGAAGCAAGTCAATGAGGCCGCTGCGCGGACCAATTCAATAAAGTAGAACATATAACGTTATATGTGAGTTTTATGTACTGTGAAACTCCAAAAAAATAGAACATATAACATTGTATGAAAGTTCCTGACTTGTGTACCTCCCAACAAAAAAAGAACATATATTGTTACTCGAAGCAAGTCATTGAGGCCAATTCAATAAAGTAAAAATATAATGTTATATGGGAGTTTTTGTGCAACGAAACTCCAAAAAAATTATAGAACATATACCATTTTATGTTAATATATGTACGTTCAGATATAAACGTGGAATGTTATATGTTCTTGTATTATAATAAAAAAAGATTTCAAAAACTCATATAACGTTGAATGCGAGCCAATGAATGAGTATATAACGTAAAATGTAAGTATCGCACGTTAAATGAGAACTGATGAACGAGTATATAACGTTATCTATGTACAATTACGTTATATACAGTGTATCAGAAAAGGAGAATCTTTTATCACTTTATTCCAACGTAACTGCTGGGATTTCAAACGTAGAACGGATAATGGGCTAAAAATATGGGATTTGAATGAAAAGGGTAATCTTCTCTCTCTCCCTCCCTCTCTCTCTCTCTCTCGTTTGGACTCTGTTTCCGTTCTGGATATGGGAACAACGTGAATATGGGAGATTTTATAGAAATGGGATATTGGAGATTTTATAGGAGTGAGATATATCAGATTAACAGTTTTTAAAGGTAAGGGTATTTTGGTCCTGAATTAATTCATTTTTTAATTGAATTGGACTTAAGGCCTCACCAAAACCTAATTAGTGGACTAGAGGGGTTATGAGATTTAGAAGTGGATTTAGTGGGTTACAAATATACTATAGTGGACTTCCCAACAATTTTTTATAAATTTTTTCAATTGATTGCTTCTAGGTTGTTTCTTTAAAAAACTTGATTATCTTTTTGAATTTAAATCAACTCAATAATTTTTCAATTGAGAGCATACTTCTTAATATAATTGTTTTCTTTTAGGTTGATTTCTCTACGGTCATATACGAAAAAAAAATAACATGGTATTGGGTTTGAAATTGTTGGCTCAAATTTATGTGATTTGGATGATCATTGGTAATGTCGTATACACGGATTATATGTTATTTTTCATATTATAAAATTGAAAATAGCGATGAGGGATCGAAAATAAAAATACTTTTTACGATAAAAAAAATTTTTGTGCTCAAAACACATTGCTTCGTGCCTTTATGCACGGATGATCCGTAGTTACAAATAAGGTAGCATTCTCTTAAACTTTTTTGGTTAGGATTTTTTCCGGTATGTTTTATTTTTTGCAATTTTTGGTTGAGTTTTTCGTTGTAATTTTTGGAATTAATAATTTGTCTCGACAAGAGGAATTAGAAAAGTATAAAAACGTGGTCCGATGTTAAAAAAATTTCATATAAGATGAAACTTTAAAAAAAATGTTTGCGACCCTTGATCGGGAGGAATTCTTAAACCCAGCTAGCTAACTAATTAGAATATTCCATGTCAAAAAAAAAAAAAACTATCATTTAAAAGAACTCATTGAAATTTATTAAATAAGATCCATATTACATATAAATAGTAGTACAAATTAAAAGTTATAATTAGTTTTTTATCTAGTTGGGATATGATGAGGGACAAAAGAATGGGGATGGAGGGAGTACTCTTTAGACTTCTTTCGTTGAAATGAATAATTAATCCAATAAATATGACGTGAATCTAACAAAAATTCAGTAATGACAAACAAAACAAAAGAAAAAGAACAAAGAAAAAAAAGGTTTACAAAATGCGTATGGTCTGTATACACGTGTCAAACAATCTAAGCCCATACAAATTAGTCTTCCATGTATGACTAGAAATGTAAAACGGAGGTCGACTAGAACTTTGAATTTGGAGAAACTTCTAGAATTGTACTCCGAAATTCCAAGTATAACTGGAATCTGGGATACTAGGAAAAGAATCTCAAAGTGCAAGTGATTATTTGAGAGAGAGAGAGAGAGAGAGAGAGAGAGAGAGAATGTTGGAAGGGAAAGGATTGGTGAAGGAAACAGATATGGCAGTGAAAATGCAGATTGAAGCCATGGCTTGTGCATCTGAAGCTCTTGATCTCTATGATGTCTCTGACTGCATCTCTATTTCAGCCCACATCAAAAAGGTACCACTACTACTTCAACGGTTACTTCCATCCAACTAGGCCTATCAATGGATCGGATTCGATCCGAAAATCCAATTCAAGTTCGATAACGTTAATCCGATAATCTAAATCCGGTAATTCAAATACGAATCGGATCGGATCGAATTAAATCCGTCGTCAATCCGATCCGAACTTTATTTTTTAATTTTTTTTAATTTTTTGAGAAAACTGTAAATTTTTTATTTTAAAAAAAAAATGTTTAAGAAGTTTTATTTTTATTTTTAATTTTTTTTGGAAAATATTTTTTTTTTGCAAAAAATTTTGAAGTAAAAATTTTTCGGAAACTTCCACGTTAACTTCCACCCAACTCCTGAAAATCAAAATCTTATATCAATTTAGCTGTACCGAAATCTAGACTAGAGCACGTGCAGAAGCAGGTTCAAGACACATACTGCATATATGCAAAAGGAGGCCAACAACGAGTTGGATATAGGGCCAGTTAAAGATGTTGCATGTAGTAGATGATCTGAAAGGAAGCCCAACTCAAACCATGAAGTAGGCACAAACTAAATCTAGAAGAAAGCCGCTCCACAATGAGACGGGAAGGAAATCCATCAGAAAAAAGCAAATACATCAAATACACCCCACTTATTCGATCCGCCCAGAACTATTAATCGAAGTCGTAAAATCTGTCGTTGAGTCGACAAAGACCGACTCCAAAGTTGCCGGAGTTGCTGGGGTTCAAAACCACGTCGCTGGAGAAAGCGGAGGGCGTAAGTAAGATCTGACGTCAAGGGGTTTTCACTAGAAACTACATGGCCACGTTGTAATGTACTCCGAACAAATTAAACAGCTAGAAAAAGAAATTTCATATATGAGAAAAACTTATTTACGGAGCTTCGTGATTAATAAGTTTTTATGGAGATGAATCCTTTCCGTCTAAAGTCAATCTCTCCATATATACAAGATAATACTTTTTAGGCAGTCCATATCCTATAAGGGATTTCTTATTTTGTTAAAATGCGGACCTTCTCTTTTCGATTAAATTTCGATAATCCGAATCATTCAATGTGTTCAGAAATTGATTTTAAATGTTCCCGCAAGAAATTAGCAAAAAAAATAACGGAAAGTGTTTTATTCGAGTAGTTTTTTATTAAACCGTTCAATGAAAATTGTTCAAATAAAGCATTTCCCTGTCTTTTTTTTTTGCTAATTTCTTGTAAGGACCCTTAAAATCTTTTTTTTTTTTGCTAATTTCTTGCAAGGACCCTTAAAATCATAATCTGAATACATTGAACGGTTCAAATCTTCGCAATCATCATTGGATCTGTGGTGATCTTTTAGGTTCTTAATTTTTAATCCGTAGGAGTGTTTTGTTCCTAACTTCATCTGTAATTGGATTGATCTACGTACGTGCGTACATACATGCAGGAATTTGACAAAAGATATGGGTGCGGATGGCAATGTGTGGTGGGTACAGACTTTGGTTGTTTCTTCACTCATTCAAAAGGGACTTTTATCTACTTTGGGCTTGAGACCCTCAATTTTCTTATCTTCAAGGGTTCCTCTTCTTGAATACTACTAATTAATTGCACTGATGTGAGAAAGAAAAGAGGAATTTTGTATTTTTCCTGTGCTTTAATTCATGATCATTGGATTGGTTTCACTAGTAGTTATAAAGTTCTTATCTTCTGCTCAATCATTCTAGCTTTCAAAAAGATCAAATGCACAACTCCTTTCAAAAATCACAAGTACTACCAGGATTATAGTAGTTATACACAAATAATTATCAATAATATTTAAAATTAGATATATATATATATATACACACAAACACAGAGTCCGGATCCATTGAGGGATCCCTTACGGCCTTATGGTGCGGGACTCCCCTTTCCCGATCGAATTGCGACAATCCGAACCACTCAAAGTGATTAGAACGTGATTTTAAGGGTACTCGGGAGAAATCAGCAAAAAAAATGATCGGGAAGGGCTTGATCAGAACAGTTTTTTACTGAACCGTTTAATAAAAAACTGTTCGGATCAAGCCTTTCCCGATCAATTTTTTTGCTGATTTCTAGCGAGTACCCTTAAAATCACGTTCTGATTACTTTGAGCGGCTTGAATCGTCGCAATTCGATCCAGAAAGGGGAGTCCCGCACTGTAACACCGTGCGGGATCCCTCATTGGTTCCGAACTGTATATATATATATATACAAAATAAAATTTGTAAAACTTGGGGGCTCGGAGGCTGGGTCTCGGCTCCAACACAGCTCCGCCTCCTGCGTACTGCATACAAAACATAAAAAGATTGAAGCCTTCGTAAAAACATGTCAGACATAGAGAAAGTCGATGGATGCACCGATGAACGGTATATAACGAGGCTGGCATCTCGGTGGGAAAAGGGATTCAAACTGAAAATGGCGAACTGCATACGGTGGTTCCACTTGCAACAACCATTAGCCTGAAGAATTAACCGAAGACTTGCCCGAGTGACGGCCCTGCACCTAGGTAAATAGCGCTAATTTTGTTCTTTAATTCGATCAATATGATCGGTCGGTCGAGAAGGACAATGCCCATATATTCTGGTATGTGGGAAGTCTTGATGATTGTTGAGAATAACCAATGGCTTTTGTAAGTACTGGATGGCGTCTGATTGAAATAACATTAGCCCAACAATAACATTTTCCTCCGATCAAAACAAAAGGTATTGGAAAGGATATTAGATGTAAAAGTTTGCTTATGGAACACTGTTGAAATCTCATGACGCGAATTTTGAACATTTATACAAGAGTATGCCCTGTTCGGTTTGGATTTTGAATGAGATTTTAGAGTGATGAGTGAAGAGAGAAAATTTATTAAAAACCGTGCCCAGGGGTTTGGAGATCCCAAAACAAACAAGGCCATCCAACAATTCTTCAGATTCAAGATTCAAATGTTATTATTAATTACCCGGCCTAGCTTTATTCGGGGATTAAATTGACAGGATTAAGAGTTCTGAGATTAGTAATCCTAGACTATTTGTCCTAGTACTAATTTGCTCTTGGATCCTATACAATCTTTTGTTTGATTCGCGCTGGATTAATATCGGGATATCCTATGCTGAAGCCAATCTCATGTTTGGTTCTGTCACTAATTTTTTGGGATTAATTTCAGGATTATTTCTCTCCCCCTTCTCTCAAACATTCCAACCAATTTCTGGGCATTCCAATCAATTTCTCAAGCAATTGAACCAAGCATTTCAACCAATTTCTAAAGCAAAAAAATCTGAACATTCCAATCAATTTCTCAAGCAATTCATAACCTGTTAAGCAAAAAAAAATATTTTGGGCATGTCATGACCTGTGCATTCCATAACCAAGTGTAGATCTCGTGGTTGGGAGATTCTATTGGGGGATTCGAACGTCCAAACCCACAAGCAAAGACACACAATCGAAGAACAAACTAAGAACAGAAAACAATCTAAAGCAATAAAAGAACAAGATAAAGAGATTACGTGGTTCCGACTTAAGCTGATTGCTGGAGTGTTTCACTATGATAAAAGTATGTCAGAGTTACAATAGGAGGTAGTCCTAGCTTTGCTTTTATATGCGCAAGCAAGCTAGTACACAAAAAATCCTAAAAACGCCAAAAACCCGCGTCTTTTTTTTTTTTTTTCGTGCCCAACTACCTGGGCGGGACACAAAACCGTCCGGGCCATTTTTATTGCAACTCCAAAATTGTCTTCACATCTCAATAGATTCCATAATTCCCAAGGTTATACACAACAGAAGTGGTATAACTTGGGCATTATAACATGCTAAAGCCAACCAAACCAAAAAAAAAAAATTTGCTTTTTTAATCTGGCCCGAATGCAAATTTTTAACCTTGGTTCAAAAGTTCATGCAACTAATGCAAGTTTTTAATCTGGCACTAGATTAGATTGGTCCAGAAAATGGGCAAACGGAATACAACTACCTGGAAAGTAGATTCGATCTCGATTTCGGAAGTACCATATTTATTCTACCGTTTCAAAGAGAGAGACGAAAACAAACCAGAAATCTCGAGATCGAGAGAGAGAGAGAGAGAGAGAGGGAGAGACGAAATACTAGTCAAATCGCCTCAGAGCTCCATTGGTGCAGAGGGAGGAGGTGCGGCGAGAAGACGAAGTGTGAAGCAGCAGCATGAAATAGAGGCTTTTATAGCAGTGGCATTTTTGTAATTCTCACGAAGTTTCCTCCCGTGTTTTTTAATCCCAGCGTGCGAAGCGAGAACCAAACGAGAGAAAACACGAGATTAGATGTGTTTAGTCCAATCCCAAGCGCCTAATCCCCGAATCAAACTAGGCCCTAACATACACTATATGATGTTTTCATAGCTTTTTTTTTGTATGCCTAAACACTTGAGTGAAAACATTTATGTACACTCTATGATAAGATTGAATGTGGGCGATGCCTTGATCAAGAGTGTAACGATTCTGATTTTTAGTAAATAAAAATTTCGTTAATATTTGAATTTTAATTACTTGATATTACATTTAAAATTTCTTTTAATTTCTAGTAATCCGTCATAATTAGATTTAAGTCCTTAAAAATAATATTTATTGACTAGAAGTCTTACGTGGCAAGTAGGATTAGTTTTTAACTGATTAGTCGAAGGAACCGAACTACTACTTCTTTTAGTTACAATCTCCTAACCTTTTTGACCATCTTTGAGCTTTGTGAACCCTTTCAAACCCTAATTGAACCACTTGGACCTTAAGAAGGAATCATATTATATTTTATGACTAGTCATTTCAACCCTTATTTAACCTTATCATCTCTTACTCATTGAACAATAAATGTTAGGGAAATTCTTAACCATTGAGTAATAGATATTAGGATTTGCCATTGAATATATATATAGATTGACAAGTCAAAGACCAAATCCCACCTTCTTGCTTACAAAAGAAGCAAATATAGCCTAGTCAATACAAACAAGCCTAGAATCATAGCCCTAAACCTAAGTCACCTACCAAAGTCACTTCCCTAAATTTTTCTAGGTACTTATATATAGTTATATGTACTTCATAGGTTATTTTAAACATGCCTATATATGTCTAAAGGACATATAGGCTTTCTAGAAAAGTCTTAACCATTGGTTAATAATTACTAGGGAATGTTTTATCCTTGAGTAATAAAAGGATAGTCTTGCCAATAAATATTTAGATTTATAAGACAAGTCACCTTCTTAGATTTTCTATGTACTTACATGCTTAAAATATAGAAATATGTACTTCATAGTCTATTATAAACATGACTAAAGGACATATAGGCTTTCAAGGCAATTCTTGACCATTTTTATTTTAATTGACACTTGCACGCCTATCATCCATAATTTTTTTTAGACTAAACCACATAGTACTTAAATATACTCATATATGCATAGTTATAGGTATCTTGTACTAGAGAGAGAGGGAGAGAGAGAGAGAAAGCCGGGAGGAGGGAGAGAGAGGGAGGCCGAGAGAGAGAGAGTGAGAGGGAGAAAGATGGAGAGATACGGGAGAGATTTGAAGGGTACTTGACATGATCTTCTTACATCCTTATATTGTCCTTATGTATATACTTACTAACCAAATCTTTGAACCATCACTTCTTCTTCCATTAAATCTTCCTAAAATCTACCTGAAGTACAAAATCTAGCTTTTCATTGATGGTTACTTGTACACTACCCTTCAACCTACCCACCAAGCCATCCTTTGGCATGACAAAGGAAGAAAAAAATCATAGGAGAGAGAGAGAGAGAGAGAGAGAGAGAGAGAGAGAGAGAGAGAGAGAGAGAGAGAGAGATTGGGTGAGGGAGAGGAGAGAGGGAGCTTCGGCCTATACATAGCAAGCTCATTACAAGTCATCTCACACCTTCACTCTTTGCTCTCACTTCTCGATCTCTAGAATTTCTAAGCTTTCTTAGTTCCAAAGTTCAAGTTTCTTAAGGTTTCTTGAAGTTCTTGAGAGCTACCACCAAACCACCCCTAGATCTTTATAGTAGCCTAGTTTAGTTAGCAAAAATGTTTCTAGGAAGAGAAAATCCATCTCTCTTCCTTTCGAAGCAATTCGGAGCCATTATGCCGCCGATTCGCAAAATCGACAACCGATTCTCAAAACCGACCAACTGCCAAGAAGAATGGTAAATTGTCTTTACCTTCTAATTCTAAGTAAAATGTAGAATACGCCTAACCATGTTTTCTAACTCTAAAGTTTAGTATAGGTAGATTCCCTGTACTCTATAAACATATATTCACGTTTTGTGTTTGAAAACGTATGAAAGAGAAATAACTAGTAAACTTGTTTTACTAAAAACATGAAGGGAAATATGAGCATGATAATTAACTCGGCCTTTACTCTAAACAAACATGTGTTGTTTTGAACTTCTCAAAAAGGAGGAGAGAGTGGATTTCGAAATGTAACTTAAATGAAGGTATTTGTATTTTGATCTTTAGGATAGTTATGAGCAAGTATACATGATTACTAAGATATGTTATTTAGAGGTGTGATAAAGAAATAAGTGACTTTCACTCTAAGAGCGTCCGTACATATGGCGTTATGCTTTAAGTTGTGATTTAGCATGATTATGTAATATAGAGTTGGATGATCTTGCTAGCTTAGTTTCAAGATTACAATGAATGATTTATGTTTACATATGTGAAAAGTTTTACCGCGGAGTCGTTGCATGAAACGAAACACGAGAAAAACGAGAAAGTAGAAACATGACACCTAGGGTGTGGTTAATGAAAGGCGTGTTTCGAAAAAGGAAATGTTTTGGAAATTGCAATGTGGCTGGACTTGCCCATTGTGTGGTGTGTGTGCGTGTGTGCCAATGGGAACCCGCTGCGGCGGAACCATTGTGAGGATATTCAGAAACTCAGAACAGCGGAATCGAGGTTGGGTGTGTGGCTTGGTTATCCGCAGAGAGGAGCCAATGCAAATTGTGTGCCAATCGAAACCCGGTGCGGCAGAATCATTGTGAGAATACTCGGGAACCCGGAACGACGAAACCGAGATTGGATGTGCTGAATATGGTTTTGGAAATGTTGATTGGTATATGGAAAATGGTGACACGGTCTACGATGAGTCGCGTAGGAGAAACTTAGAAAATCATAGACACCAGCGTTAGTTGAATAGTAAATGTGGATATATTATTATTAACTGTTTTGTTAGATATGCATGTACTATGTGGAAATCGTTAATTCTTATAATCTACTATTTGTAAGTTAAAGGTTAGTGGGTATGTATTATTCTATTGAGCCTTTGTAACTCATGGTGTTACCTTTGGTGACCCTAACATATTATATTGGTGGCGACGCCGGTATAATATGTCAGACCTTATAGATGAACAGGGTGAACTCTACTCCTTGAAAGCTTTCGGAGCCGAGGAGCTGGCTAGAATGGAGGAACATGTGAAACAGTAGTTAGGAATCCTAGTTCTCTCCCTTTTGGTGTGTAATAAAAATACTCTTATGAGAGTTGTGTTGTAATAATGAGTCAGACTCTCCTTAAATATTCAATAAAATTGTCTATTTAACGTTCCCAAAATTAGGGGCATTACAAAGTGAGCATTTTTAATTATTCGTGCTATTGATACAAATTGGAGATTGCATATTTACCGTAAAAAAAACTTTGGGGATTGCATCATGGGAATGTGCTAAGCTTGATTAACATATTTTCAACGGTGCTTGATGGGTCCGATTCTGAACAAAAATCACAAGTCTTTTATCTGTTAAAGGAGATACAATCTTTTGAGTTTGCATTTAATTTTCATTTGATGAGCTCTATCTGGGAAATTACGAATTATTTGTCACAAAGTCATTGCAAAGTTGCATCTGTTTCCCTAATATTGACTCGGCCACTCTAAGTAGAAATTTCATATATGCACCTTAAAAGCACAATCTATAAATACTACCAAAACCCTCGTTATATCTGTATATGGAGTTTTGATGATGAGCTCTTTGTGGGAAATAAAAGTTACGGCTCCATTTGTTTCGAGGTAAAATGTTTTACAATGTAAACTACTAGAAATTGTCCGTGCCTGAAGGCACGGCGCAGCACGTTTTTTAACATGACTAAAATGAATTAACTTCTAAAATTTGAAAATTGAGGAGTGCAACTGTGCCCCTGCCTGAAAGCAGTAATTCAAAAGCATTGACATAGAATAATAAAAAACTTTAATACACCCTCAACACTAAAACTACTTAATCTCAATAGAAGATATTACCCAAGGAATCAAAGCACATGCAAAATTGTTTAAAAAAATTAGTGAGCCTTTATTCAAGATTACATCAACAAAATCGCTATTTTTTTTCGTAAACATGTCAACAAATTTGTACATTCTAGGAGAAACACAGTAAGAACACAAACAGTGACAACGCAAACACCATCGGCATAATGAAGCTTCCTCCTTCATCTTCAAATGTTAACTTGACATGGAACAATTTGTTGATATGGAACAAAACCTTCCATTTTTACATTCAAAAATTAGTAACTTGATATGGAACAAAACCTTCCATTTTTACTCACCGATTGCTCTCCTACGCATGAGCTGACGCCTCCTAAGTGACCCGGTCCCTTTAAAGATATAACATCAAACATCTAGATGTTAGAGAACCAGCAAAGCCAAAATTAGAGGTATAAAATATTTTATACATTCACAAATTTGGTCGAAAAAGAAATAGTCAAAATATAAGTTACGGACACAAATAGGTTCAACACCAAAGAAATGAACATGGCATAGACGGGCATCAAAATGCACGTTCCCTTTCTCTGATTTCAAAGGAGAAAAAATTCCTCTACATCTAATTCAACAAAAGAAGGAAATAGCCCATTACCAAAGAAAGTTATTTCGTGTGACCGCAAATAGAAGCTAAAATCAATGCCTTCACAAAGGGAGACAAATGAGGAGTCGAGCCGCTCTATCCTAGTGGATGATGCAATCGCCAATTGTACCTGGAAAAAAAATATTGGCATCAAGAGCAAATTGTGTAGTGAATTTTCACTCAAATTACACGTGAAAAAGAAATATCAATAACCTCATCAAATATACTCAATGAGGAAGAGAATACAAAAGGGGGTCATCACTTTGGTTGGCTACCAAAAAAAAAGGTGGAATCGCTTCATCAAGATGATGAGGCAATAGACACCAATTTATATGAAATTTTGACAAAATGTCCAATCAAAGGCAGATCACCCGAGCCGACGGCACTACCCTACAATTTTCCGTATTTGTTTGGTGGAACGTAATAAATTTGTGCCAAAATTCGATTTAGTAGTTGGGCTATGGGTCAAACCGTGTAAAAAATAAATCTAAGCGAAATACATAAAGGAAACAAACCACCAAAAACTCAATCCATATGGGTTCTGGTGTTGTTGCCCTGGATCATAAGCCATGGCTTCTTGGTTTAATTTGCAACATTCATTTCAAATAAGCTCATGCACGTGTGTACAAAAATAAAACGAGGCAGATAAATTCATCATAACCCTTTATTTGACAATTTCCCCCGTGGAATCTCCCTACGCCTTGCCACAAATGCAACCTGAGTACAGTATTCCAAGACAGAGAGGTATTGTGCCGTATCAAAAACTAACACTATCAAAACCATTTTTTCCAATTTTCATAAAGAAGGCAATAACAAATGCAAAACCACCAAATATATTAATACAACTAGAGAACTCAAGTACAATATTCCCAATTCGTTAACCACTAAATACACTCATGCAAGGCCTTCAAACTCTTATTTGTGGGATAGGGTAAGTAAAATGAATTCCTTGTTTGCTTCAAACTCAACATTCTTCAGTTGTGCTAGTGTTCCTAATTTAGGGCCCTCATTCTCATTTCTCCAATGTCCCATCCCATCCCATCCCTTTAGCACCCACATATTTCTTCAATTCTAGAAAATGACGAATTAGACATGAAACGGACAAATGAAAATCCACTACCAAGGTATAAAATAAATCAATTCACATATCCATAGATGGTTAGATCGTCCAAAATTAAAAGTCCTAAGAAGTTGTCTGAAACGGGTCAACATTATTTTACCATAAATGACGAATATTGTCCAGTGACAAAAAGCATATTAAAATAACTTAGTCTTAGGCAAAAGAAAGCTAATAGAAAAGGAGAATAAATTCAAACAGATTGGCTAATAGTATGGGAAGGGGTAGATGGATCGAATTGCAAAATTCAAATAAATCAATGGCGAATATTGTCCATTAATATCACCACGTCTACCATCTCACTTTAAAGAAATTGGGTTAGAAAAATATAGCACTACTAAAATCACCAATCCATGGCAAAAAATTGACCCTAATTGACATACACTGTACCCAATCTCCAAAAAAATAAAAAATCCTACAGGTGTGATATTGTTATGGAAATTTGCAAGAGAACTACGACCTTACGCCCGTGCCTATGGCACTCCAAAGAATTTGTAACTACCCATTAAATAAACCAAAAGAAGAAACAAAAGGAAAAAAAAACTACCTTGAACAAAAAAAATCACAATAATACACTTAAATCAAACTAACTACTCAAGACACCATGGGAAGAGAAAAGATATAGCAAAGATTAAAGGAAAGGGATTTTGTACCACACGTTGAACAAAACCGAAGGGATTTTCGTTTCCGTAATAAAGCACCCATTCTCTTGCAAATGGAGATGTCATAGGCCGGAGGAAAAAATATCCAATGGTGGGGGAAAAGGCTCCGTCGCATGAGTTGAACACGATGAGGGAGGCTAGGACCTGCATTCAACGCCATTCCTCCCACACGGTTTATGTATTGATATTCAAATTTCATCACAAATAAATGATTACCAAAAAATCAAGTCTTGGTATGACTGAAAAATTCAGTCACGATTGTCCATAATCTATTAGTCCATAATCAACAAACGGCAATTCTATTAGTCCATAATCAGTCATTTTAATGATTGAACCAACAACCGGTAATTCTTTTAGTTGATTACCAAAAATTGAAAAAGTTCTAACTCTACCTACCTAACTACATAAGTTGACATAAACATATTAACTGCAACCCTAAAAACAACCAATAGCTTATGACCGTGCAATATATATGATTTTGGGAAGAATTTTTCGATTCACTCCAACTCCCAATTAAAATCAAGAACTAATTTTCCAAACAACGTGGGGAGAGAACAAAAAAAAGAAAGGGGAATTCACCGTGGATAGAGAATAAAGAACTAATTTTCTAAACAACTAATATTTCGATTCACAACCATTTTAAAAAATTAGAACAAAGAGTCATACCTGTGGAGAGAGAATCGGAGAGAGGGCGAGGGTCATGGAGACAAGAAAGAGAACTGAAAAAAAACGTTTAGAGAGAGAGAGAGAGAGAGGGAGAGAGAGAGAGAGAAGTGAAAATGAGAATAAACGCCAATCTATCATTATATCCCTTACCCAAAAATTGACAAATCAAAAATCATTACCAAAAATCAAGCTTTAATTTCCAATCAAGTCTTTGTATATTTGCCAATCAAGCTCCCTGTGAAAATCATTACCAAAATTTTTTTTTCATTATATTCTTTCACTCAATCAACGAAGAGGCAAGAGAAACGCCCGAGCACGGTGCTAAAAGAAAGGTCAACGCGATCGGTGACATGAAAAGTCATTGGTCCAGAGAGGTTGTACGACTCTCAGTTCAGTAAAACATGAGAAGTTATTAGACCAGTTAAAAGGAAAGTGACACGTGAAGCCACTGATTCAAGTACCTTATTCGGCTACGAGAAAGCCGAACAGGAGGAGAACTCCTAAAGAAAGGAATGGTCCAAATAATTGATAAAGGACCAGTTACATGTGAAATAACTGGTCCAGGCCCTCTGTTCGGCTATGAGACGGCCGAACAAGGAAAGAATTCCTATCAGATGATGAAATAGAGGGAACATTTTGGAAGAGTCCAGAAACAGTGATATTCCGTTAAAGAATGAGATCCCGAGGATGTAGGATCTCGAGAAGATACCTAACAGGAAAGGGATGTTCGGCTAGATATGGAAAAGAGTCCTAAAAGGACTAAGGTAGCTAACTGGTAAAGGAAATGAAAATCCTTGATATCCTAGGTTTCCTTTACGAGATAGGAATCCTAGGGCGACAGGGATGCTTGGGCAGCAAGTATCTATGAATCTATAAATACAAGGTAAACTCAGAGAAAAGAGGTACGCAATATACGGCATTCTTATTGCTTTCCTACTGATAATTAGGGTTCAATTGCTAGTACGTGATACTAACTTTGGCATCGGAGAGGCTTTGCCACGAGAGAAAAAGGTGCACTCATCCCCTGTCTATTTTGCAGATTAGGGTTCAGACGACGAATTAGGGTTCCGGTGAAGAGGCACGAATAAGCCGTTACAATCCAGTGCTGTCTAAAGCTCTAATTGAATTTCTCCACCTACAATGAGCCATCCAATGCCAAGGGTTGAAGAGAGGGTGGAGATTTATGCAAGGAAATGTGTGTTAAATCCAACGGCCAAGATTTATGTAGGAAAAATCTGTGGGCCACCACACCGTCGCGATTTGTATTATAGACTAGAAATTACCCGTGGCTGAAGACACGCCTCGAACGATCATTACACACAAATAAACACTGCCTAAAGCATGACGCCACATCACCACCAAATCTTTTACGTGCAATATATCAACCTCTGCCCAACAAATCCAACTACGCAAAACAACAACCCAAGTATATTCATAGAAATTGTTTGTGCCAACTACGCAAAACAATAACCCAATCATATTCATAGAAATTGTCCGTGCCTAAAGGCATGACACCACATCTCTTTCTGGGAAGATGTTATTATAATCTATGAGTATAGTCCAATACTTAACTACCAAAAACAATGCTAAATTTAAAGTCATCTAATTCATGAGTATAGTACTTAACTACCAGAAACAATGCCTAATGGCGCATTGATCACATTTAGTGCATCACACTTTTATACATGAATCAACCAACCTATGATAGTTTCAATTCACGATTGAAGAAAGATAAATGACTAATGAAACACCTACAAATTTCAATATAGAGAAAATTAAAGACTTCGAAAGAATATCTCTTCTATCTTCGTTCCCCATTAGAGATTCCAAAAACACCTAGATACTTCACTTCAACACCACTCTTTTGAAAACCTTGTGTACCATAGCAAACATAAATATCAAGTCATACGGAAAAATCAAGTATATGTAAAATCAATCCACACGCAAGATAGAAAGAACGAAGTGGGAATTGAACCTAGAAACATGTAATGCATATGTCCCTTAGATGCATGCCATATGTGCAACCCACAAAATAGTATCCAGAACAAAAGTAGGTAATCATAGTTTATTTATTTTTGGGACAATCAACTTTAGAATATTGAACATAATTAGAACTCGATCAAAATAAATTATAGTACAGGGGTATTTAGCCGGAGCCATTATCCTCTCCTATATGGCCACCATCACCACTTATTAAGCCTCGACTTTTCTCAAAATTTGCTTCTTTATTAAGTTTAAAACATGGTCTATTTAACCTATTCCATTATGTTAAATTTAATTTCTAAAAATAGAGGCTTACGACAACCAACGAAATCCAAGCTATGAACTAAAGCGGTTTAATTTCAGCAAGTATATATACCAAACTATTCATGAAAAAAATAATAGTAACCAACGGAATAAAAAAAAACAATGTATAAGGGAATGGAGTTTCTAACCAAGCAAATATTTGAGACAGTGAGATGGAGTGAAGGGTATCTACTTGCGTAATTTAAATCCATCGAGGCACCAACAGTTTTTTGAATCCTTCACCCCTAAAACAATTAGGCACTGATCAATATTTTGCCCAATGAAATTTGGACAATTAGAACACCAACCACATTTATTCTATCCTTTCAACTTTGTAACTCTTATCCTTAATTACGAAGTTAATTTTTGGTGGAAAAGAGTGAAAAAGGCTGCTACCTTTATCGTATCCTGCACTTGAGAAGTGAAACAGCGACTAAATTTACCTTATTATGATATCCCCTCAAAGTAGTCTTGTTGTATTTTCTCTTTTCATTCCATTCCTACATAACACCAAAAATGCATGGATAAATAAGATCACGATATGTGTGGATAAATAAAATAGTTTTACATTTACTGTAACAAAACCTCAGTATACACCATGTTCGTCTTCGAATTGGATGTATCACTGGAAAGAAGGACACTTGTACGATCACCAGATGTGTGCATCTAGATAGTGCTACATATAGTTGTCCATGACTAAAGACTGGTATGCGCAAGTCAACCCCAACAAATTTTACAGATATTCCTTGCGATTTATTAATTGTCATTGCTTATGCCAACCTGACTGAAAACTGACGTCTTGTCAACCGCTACTTGAGCATCCTCATGCGTCTCGATTCTTTCTGTCACTAGAATATCAACTTCTTCTACGCCTGTGCAATGCAACTCTTTTAGTCACTGGAATATCAACTTTTTTGGTCATTGGAAGTCTATTACTATAAATGCATACCATTGGGTGAGTCAATTTCAAAAATTTGCTTTTCATTTGCTTCGTGAGCATTCTTATGCAGATGAACTTTTTTGGACACGTGAGGCACATTTATTTCTTCTTCTAAAAAAATCGCAATTTTTTCAAATAATATATATTTCAATGTAAGCAGACTAAAAATCGCAGTTTACCAATTTCATTCGTCTCTACTTGTTCAGTCACTGGAACCATACTAATTTCATTCTCACTATTCATATTCTGGACACACAAAAAGAAAGAGTGAAAGTACATAAGAGAGAGAGTACGTAAGAGAGAAAAAAAAAACTCGGGAAAGAAAGAGTGAGAGTCAATGATTATTACTGCAATTCAATTCAATAACGGTCTCGGGAGAATTCAAAAATTATGCAATTCAAGTCAATGATTTGCTGGACCATTCAGCAAGGAATGAAATGACTTTTCCGATCCCAAGAAAGAACTAAAAAAAAAGAATGTATACAAAACTGTATATATGCTCAATATGTGAATAATTGTAGATGCATAATCGTGAAAAAGGGAAACAATGAAATACACTCAATGTCCTCGTAAAATCTGATCCAAAAAAAATTGTGAAATACAAAAAAAAGAATCTATTTCTTCTAAACGAAACTAACAGATGGTTCAAATGAATAATTGTAGTCGAAAACCGCTGTTCCTTGGCCTTGCAATGAGATCGGCAATGGAGATGCATACTTGTATATATGCTCAATATGAAACCAAGAACTACACTCAGTGTCCTCCTCCTAAAATCTGATCCAAAAAAAAAAAAACCGTGAAATACAAAAAAAGAATCTACTTCTTCTAAACCAAACTAACCGACGGTTCAAATGAATAATTGTAGTCGAAAATGGCTTTTCCTTGGCCTCACAATGGGATCGGCAATGGAGAAGCATAATCATATATGTGCTCAATATGAAACCAAGAACTGGAAACAAAAGGAATGAAATACAAAACTGTATAATTGTAGTCGAAAAAAATCTATTCCAAAAAAAAAAAAAAAACTGGAAAAAATCGAAGCAAGATAGAACCGTGTGTTGGGGGTAAACCAAAAGAAAACAATGAAATACACGCACCTCAATTCTTATTTTGCCGTTTCGGAAGCCAAGTGAGGGGGATGGGGGAGGAGAGAGGGAGAGAGTAAAACAATGAAATACAAAACAATCTATAATACAAATCCGTATATTAGTTTAGGAACAGAATAGCAATTATTGCCGTAAATTTTGAATTGCCTTTGATTGGTACTTTGATTTGCCTTCTTACCATAAATTATAAAGTGCCAATTTATGGTTTGCAATTGGTGCCGTTTTTAATGTTTGCCAATTTATGGTTTAGGAATAGAATAGCAATTGTTGCCATTTTCAACTTTGTCTTGCCCACTTTGCATTGCCGTATAGGAAATGAGTAACTGGGAAACTGTTTATTGTCGGGGTATTAGAATGGAAATGAATAAAGCGTTATGATTTATGCTGAAAAATGTGTACTAAATCAAACTGTCAAGATTTATACAGAAAAAATGTGTGGGTCACCACACCGTCGCGAATTGTATTATAGATTATAGATTATAAACCCTAGAAAGTTGTACCATAACTGGCTACCTGAGGATTACAACCTAGCATTTTTCATTTACTTAATTATTTATATTGCTGTTATTAATTGGTGTTATGTTTGGGTCCCAATTAATTACCGGATGGTAATTTTATAAATTGTGTTATGTTCTATCTAAATCTCTAATTAACTAATTAGCTACAATATACAGAGTAGTGGATAGTTTTACAAAGTTAGGAGATAATCTATCTAAATCTAATTAACTAATTAGCTATAATATACAGAGTAGTGGGTAGTTTTACAAAGTTAGAAAATATTTTCATGGTGTAGGATTTTATTTGGGCAAAGCGTTTAATTAAGGAAAGAAGTTGAGAGAACTTTGGAAGAGAGAAAGAGAGAGAGCAGAAGCAGCCGAAGGTTGTGAGGTACCAGTGTGATAGTTGAACTCCTTTTCCCGATCTTGCTCTTGGCTTTGTTACGGTACGTAATCTTGTCTTTAATGTTTCCATTACTTTTCACTGCCGTTTGGAGGAGAGAACCAGCTTGTTGGGTTGCACAATCTCTATGGTGTTAGAATTAAGGAGGAAGCTATGGTACACAGCGTATACCGTATGCCTAAATTATGACAATTTGTGATTTTCATTATGCCAATTTTTGGTTTTCTAATGCATATTTATGATTCTAGTTACGACTTGTAGATTAAAATTTACCTGTTGAACATGTTATTAGCAGGTTACCCATAATTAAAAAATATTGTTATTATGTAACCATAATTATTCGTACCGAAATCCATAATACTTGTACTCTAATCAAATATATGCGTACAATATCAAAAATTAAATAATGTTACCCACAAATGTTATAACAACACCATAAATTGGTATTATCTTACCACAATGAATCGTACCAAATTTTTTTGACTCGTATGATATTCCGTAACAAAATCAAAATATGTCGTACCAGAATCAACAATTATTATACCCAAGCCAAAAATATTTGTAAAATGCCACAAATTTTAGAAAATAACCACAATTATTATGACAACACCTAAAATTGTCATTTTCTTAACACAACGTGTTATATCAAAAGAAAACATATTTAAATACCACAAATTTTATAACAAACCATAATTGTTATGACAATACCGTAAATTGACATTTTCTTACCACAATGTGTTGTACCAAAAGAAATTAATTAAAATATTCCGTAATAACACATGTCTAAAATATCACAAATTTAGTAATATAACCAAATTTGTTATGACAACACCATAAATTGACGTTTTCATATCCACAACATGTCGTATAAAAAAATTCAATCAGAATGTTCAATTAACGGTAGTTATAATCAACAAAATATCATACCTCAAATTCATTAATATAACCAAATTTGTTATGACAACACCATAAATTAACGTTTTCATACCCACAACGTATCGTATAAAAAAATTCAATTGAAATGCTTAGTTAACGATAGTTATTATTAGCAAAATCCCATACCGCAAATTCAGTAATATAAGCAAATTTGTTATGACAACACCATAAATTGGCGTTTTCATATCCACAATGTGTCGTATAAAAAAAATTCAATCGGAATGTTCAGTAAACGATAGTTATAATTGACAAAATACAATACCACTAATTATTTTCAATTCCCGCCACATTATTTTTTCAAATTTTAAAATTTCCACCATATTGTCTTAATTTTTGATTCCCTCTACACTAATTTTTCAAATTCTTATTTATCCCTACACAATACCTCAATAATTTAAACTAAAAATGAAGTTTTCGCACAAAATTTTCATCCAAGAAATTCACCACAAAGTAAATACTATACCCAAATTTTCGAATACAACTACAATTTCCTCTCAAAATATTAGTCTAAATCAAATTCTTTTTCTACAAAATTTAATTCAAAAAATCAAAATTCCTTTGTGGAAAAATGAGAGGTCATGAAAAAAATAATTATCCAACTGTCTCAAATGCATACACTTTCAATACTAAAATGAAGTACAAAAAAATAAGTGTGAATATCAAAAAATAAAGTGTGAAAATTACTCTTCTTTCTGTAATTGGTGAAATTAATTATATTAATACCCAATCCTATCAATATTTAGGGCGGTGCACTTAACAAATGGCACTATATATTTAGCACATGGATCGGTGTCAAACCTTCACCCTATGCGTACCAATCCAAATTTAATGGTGGTTCTTGGAACTAGGCCGTGGAAGTAAAATCTAAATAATTTTGTAAATTTATTGTCATTGTACTTTCTTTCAAAAAAAATTATTATAATCGACATTTTGATTTACACCAATGACATAGCTATAATATGATCTACAAGTGCAGGCCCATCACTAGGACGGAGGCATTTGAGGCCTCTGTCTTCTCAAATTTTTAGCCTGAAAATAAAGCCCTTACATACAAGAAAATATTAATAGCCTTTAGAATTACAAATTTTCAATTGTGTACCATAGTGATAAGGTGTTGGAATTTGGACATTTATCTAAAAGATCTGGGGTTCAAGTCTTAAACCCTTCGTTCCTATTTTTTTTAAAAGAATGTTGTTATTTTTTAAAATAAATCACATAATTAGTCCTTGAAGTTTCATACTTCAACAAATCTCATTGTTCAATTTCAATACAACATTAAAATATAATAATGCACCATCTGAGACCCACGTAAGGTGTTTATTTTATTTTACTTTTTATTTTATCAAAATCGTCTATTTTTTACATAATATTAATTAGGTCATTCGTATCAAGAATGAAGTTGATGGCTTATAGCTAGATACTTAATTGGATGAAAAATATCATTCTATTATTCAATTTGCGCGCCGATGATAGAGCTTCCTAAACTTGATTGAGACAAAAAATTACATAAGTGACTTAATCAACAAACATAAAAAATTCAACGGATTTGATCGTCATTATTGTGTCACAGTCGCATGGCTACATTACATTCAACTACAATAGAGGACTAAGTTTCATACCAAATATAAATTGACTGTACAATCTAAATGTCGTTAGTGAGTGTATTTTTAAAATGATTGATCAGGACTGTTAGGATGTTAAGTTATACAATATTTAATTTGTGATATTTTACACATGCATTTTTTTTGGGTATAATAATTATTGATTGTGCAACGATATATTTTGGTCTTGTATCTAGTATCTTTTGATCGATTTCTTTTGGTACGACACATTGTGGTAAGAAAGTGTCAATTTTTTGTATTGTCATAACAATTGTGGTTATGTTATATAATTTGTAGTATTTTACACATGAGGGAGAGGGAGAGAAAGTCAAGGAAGAGAAAACAACCTGTTACCTGCTAAGCCATTCTTTTATTTTATTAATTGGTTTAATAAATGGGTGGTCCGGATTATTTACCTTGAAATCCAAGGATTTAAAATCATGATGCGTATGGTACACCCCTTAATAAGGGGTGTGTACCATAGGACTACCCTAGAATTAATTGGGTTTGATATGGATGGAGTGAGTTGGTGGGTGAGAGTGTGCTGTGTGTGTGGCAACGGGTTAATATTATATTGGATGTCGTGTACGGTGGTGATCACTGTTGCCGTGGTATGGGAATTGCTAGTGTTAGGAGTACTTCTGTGGAATGATTTTAATAATTGATGGTGGCAGTAGACTTGGATAGTTTTGGTTTTGTACAAGTTTTAGTAGAAGGTATTTTCTTTTAATGCTATTAGACAGTGGTGTGTGCTTGTGGTTGGAGGCATGGAGTTTGGTTTTAGTGGTCGTGATTGCAGAGGGTAGTAGTTAGGATTAGGCTAAGTTTTATTTTGATAGGAAGTGGTATTTTGTATCTACAAAGTGTATATTTGCGTAGTTAGTCATTTCGTACTTTGTTCTTTCATTTAGGTTAGCATCTTTTTGCACGTTCGATTGCATTACTTTTGGACTCAGGTGGGTAGTTAAGTATGTTACGTATTTTCAAAAGACCGTGTTAGGTCGGTGACCCCAATGCTCAACGGCTTTCTTTTGCCGGATCGTCTTTGGAAAAAGTACCAGAGGGCTGCCATATTGGATCCAATTTTGATGAGATTTATTTTGGCCATGGTACTGTTTGATTGTGGTTCCGCATTGTTGATGGAGTTAATGTTGTGATCACCACTAAGAATGTTTATTGGTTAAATGCTTCATTGATTAATTTATTTTTCTGTTGGACATCTTGTATATATGCCAAATTATGATTTAATGGTAAATTATTTCAATCTCCATTTTCTACTTTATTTAATATACATACTTGCTATTCACTAAGCTCGTCGGCTGACGGATTTATTCCAACTTCTCTTTGAGGCAAGTTGGGGAGTTAGGCAAGGACTCTAGCGGCACCTCTAGGATTCTTTTGTTTGACCTCCTTAGGGTGTCTCATCTTAGTTTTATTTTAATAAATCGCTTCTACATTCAAAATAATTGTCAGATAACGACTCCTCTTTATTATTGTTGGATCACTGAATATTGGTTGGTTCATGGGATGGTTGTACCCCATACTTTTTGTTGAACTTAATTGGTTGGAGTTGTTCTTAATAAAAAAAGGTTGACCGTTTATTAGTTCATTGCCTTGGTTTTTAATCAAAAATTTTTTTAGGCTGCATGTTCTACGAGCTTCAGTCTTGTGGTTCATGGCCGCTCACTTCCCATTTTGGGGTGTGACATCCTAGAAAGTTGTACCATAACTAGCTACCTGAGGATTACGTACTTTTTCCATCTCTATTGACTTAGTCATCGGAATGCGACCTAAAAATCGGCTAGTAGGCACTAACTGATTCCCTTGTTTTGTACTTGGACTGAGGGAGTAAGAAAGCAAGCTACAACCTCATCCCGATGTACTGACTTTTTGAACGAAATCACCATGTACTGACTTGAACCTCAACATTTCATCCAAAAAATGTGTTGTGGATCTTTCACCTTGTCCTGACTTGAACCTCAGCATTTCATCCAAAAAATGTGGTGTAGATCTTCCATCCACATTCATTGTCCAACCTTCCAATGTTGAGACGACACAATGATCTAGAAATAAATTAGGCTTAAATCACACCAACAAAAAATTACTTGAAACCAAGTAAGCCTTACGTCCCAATTACCAAAAGTTCCGCAATAAGAAACGACACAAGAATAAATAAATCGATCCAAAAGCAGCTTGGATTTCATCTATCTTCACTCAGATTTCAATCCAACGGTCAATTTGAACTCAAGCAAGTTAAACAACACTTCTCAACAAATCTGAACAACCAAAACAAAGCTCACATTGAAATGTCTATAAGCACAAGGAATGCCACTCTGCAATTAAATTCACGAACAACTGAAATTGAAATGTCGTCTGTCTTGCTTCATCTTTCCTATCTCCATTTCTCTAGGGGTCTGTTGGCCTTCCCTACTCAACCTAGATGTGCACTGACCGTAATCACTAGTGGAGTTGCTGTACTCGCTGCTAGCCCCATACCCTTGGCTTCCCAAAGCCATCTTCCTGAATTTCTTCATCTCCTCGTTGTATTGGCTCGTGTCATAGTCTGAGCTAGTATGAGAAAAGTAAACCTTGCTGTGTCCTGGTCTTATGCCTTAGTTGAGATCCGATAGAGGTAGGTCTCCTTCGAAGGCCCGTACTACCTATGTAGTTTCAGTAATGCTTGCTACCTAGAAATTAATTATAACACTACATGAGTTTGAATGCAAGAATGTTCAGTATTTCTCTGGCAGTTGAAAGCTATTTTAGTTTCTGGGTTTTTCGTGTTGATCAAGGTACTCACACTGGCTACCAGCCCGTTGTTTCTGAGAGCTTTCATTTTGGTAGTCGAAGGAAAAGAAACATTTAAATACAAGCGATATGCACTCACTGCATGCCTCTTCCTTGGGATATGCTTCGAATCACTGTCAGAGTGGCAATGGAACTTTAGAACTAGACTTATTGGGCTCCAAATAAGATCTTTGCTAACTTCAGCAGTTTATCAGAAGCAACTAAAACTCTCAAACGCTGCTAAGACAAACCATTCTCCTGGTCAAATAACAAATTATGTCATGGTGGATGCTTATAGAATAAGCGAATTCCCAATCATGGTATCAGTTGTTACCTTTTGGGCTTGCTACTTACTTGGGATCCCTATCAATGCCAGTAATGTGTTCACATTTCTTGTGGCTTTCCGCATTCTTCAAGAGCCCATAAGAATGATCCCTGATGTTGGGGCAATGTTTATTGAAGCAAAGGTTTCGTTCTCTCAAATCATGAAGTTTCTCAATGCACCTGAATTGCAGAATAGACATGCCAAGAAAACACACGATGCGGATGGACTTAACCAGGCTATATCTATTAGTACCACCAGAATTTCATGGGATTCTAGCTCTTTAAAGCCAACTCTAAATGATATAAACTTGGTGGTTCATTGTGGTGAGAAGATAGCTGTAAGTGGAGAGGTTGGCTCGAGTATATCGACCCTTATAGTGGCAATTCTTAGGGAGGTTCCAAACGTCAGTGGCATAGTAAGTCTTCAATTACTTCTTTTACGGCTTGAAATTTAGCAAAATATGAATCGTACAACCTATACATATGATGTAGGATGACTTCAAGCTACTCGGCTCATTTGCAACCATAAAGATGAGAGCCACCATGATCTTATATAACAGTCTAGCCTTTCATTTTGTCGACTTCAACATTAGAATTACCAATGGCAAAATTCAAGATGATCAGAAATCACTAAAGGCTGATTGAATCACATATGTTTTTAACGAAGAAGGATGATAAGAGTTTGACCATTCATTTCTTTTGAAAAAAAATAAGATTTTTTAAAAAAAAAAAAAACATGGTAGGATACTTTCATTCATTAATAAAAAAACCATAGTAGTACATTGAAGATGATGATTTTCGTTTCACAAAGGATTCAATAACTAACCAGGAGGTCTAGTTTTCCAAGTATGAATACCAAAACCTCGCAAACATGAAGTTGCCAAAGTGTGAGTAACTACTCTACAAATAAAAACAAAATCACAAATCCTAACCGATCAACTCCTCGATCAGCGAATATCTTCAATGACAACTTCCACTTTCAGTTTTTTGCAACCGAAAATATGAATTGATGGAAAAGCTGATCTAACCGATCTGATTTGTTATTGAACCACCATTGCTGCCACCGTTGTCAAAATTCAAAGCAGCACCTTGATGATGAAGGAGAAGCCGAGATAAATGAAAAAAAAAAAAAAAAAGGAACAACACCAAAAACCTCTCAAATCGATTTGAGATTGAAAGAAAAAAGACCTTCCTGGACATGAGAAATTAAGGAAAGCGAGAAAAGAGACCGTCACTTATGGGGAAGAAAAACACCCATCAAGTTTAAAACTCTCCGAAGATCAAAAAAAAAAGTTTAAAACCTTCCTGTCCCGCCGTCACATTAGGGTGGTGAAAATCCTAGGAGGAGGGAGGGGAAGGAAAAGAGAAAACAACTGAGATTTTTTCTTTCAGTTTCTTACCTATTAGCATCTCCAACCCATGCTCTAATCCTTCAAATTTTCCTTCATTCCTCCATTTTGAGGGAAATCAATTCTAACCCAACCCAGCCACCCACCCACCCCCGAATGAAGACAGAAAAAGAAAGAGTTTGGGAGGATGGGTTGGAGCAAACACATCCTCCAAAACAGTAAAAACTAAAATATAGAGATATGGAGGAATGAAGGATGGATTAATGGGGATGCTCTTAGGCTAAAAAAGTTTAATATGATTCGTTTAAATACACTGATTCCGGTTAATCTATTTTTTGCTTGAATAATACTCAATATCAACACATAAGACCGTGTTAAGTATCTGTTGACCTCTCTTCGCCCTGCAAAAAAAGTCACACTAACTTCACATGGGAATCGTATTTCTATTATAACAAGAAAATTACAAATTGTTCGAGCTTCAAACTGAAAATTCACCACATATGTGTATTCATATGTATCACTAGCTACAACCATGTTATTACTCTTGTATGTATAAAAATAAAAAAAAACTCTTCCACGGAAGAAATTCACTCTTTTCTGGAAGAATTTGTTTTAAATTCAGATCATTAATTGTTGAGACAACGGCTGAGATGCTCACTGTAATTTTGTAGTGACTTTGCTCACTATAGGGTCCCTGGATCCCTGTGTAGTGGCTGTATGTATGGATACATGGAATATGATTATACAACGTGTGATTTTGTTCACTTTCACCAAAAGATGAATGTTCATAGGGGGAAAAATAGTATTCTAAGCTTGGTTAATTATCAGGGAGTGAGATTTGAGGATTCTGTTGCTATTGAAGAAGAAATTCTTGGGTACTATCAGAGTCTTTTGGGGTCTGATTTCATGCACAAATAGGATGCTTCAGAAGCTCTATCTACTGCTATGCTGAAGAAGGTTCCCCAAGAGGTTAGGGCTAGTATGGTGGCCCCTATTACTGCAGCTGAAATTTGGTCTGCCTTACGATCCATTCATAGGGATAAGGCCCTTTGCCCTGATGGATTCAACTCTGCTTTCTTCCATGACAATTGGTCAATTGTTAAAGATGTTATGGGTGGTATTCTCTCTTTCTTTACTAATGGGGTTATGCCTAGGGGCTAGAATGCTATAGCTGGTTGCTTCTCCTAACTCCATAAAGGACTATAGACCCATAGCCTATTGTAATACACTTTATAAGTGTGTGGCTAAGGTGCTAGCAAATAGGATTCAGCCTGTTTTGCCTTCAATAATTGGGCCTGCTCAATCTGCGTTCATCAAAGGTTGATCTATCAGGGATAACATCTTGTTAATGCAAGAGCTTGTCAGGGGGTACCATCATGATCAGGGGCCTGCAATATGTGCTATCAAGCTGGATGTTATGAAAGCTTATGATAGTGTTGATTGGGACTTCTTGTTTGAAGTCATGCACTGTATGGAATTCCATACTATCTTCATTAACTGGATCAGAGCATGTGTTTTTACCCCTTACTTCTCTGTTCTTAATAATGGTGAATTAAAGGGTTTCTTCCTAGAAAATGGGGCTTGAGGCAAGGTAATCCCATCTCTCCTTATCTTTTTCTTGTTGATTATGGAAGCCTTTTCTGCTATCCTTCAATCCAGAATCTACCTTGAGAGTTTCATTTTTCATCCAAAGTGTGCTGCTATTAATCTTTCTCACTTAGTGTTTGCTGATGATATGTTCATTATTTGTGGGGCTAGTCAGCAATCTTTTTCTACTATTAATAGTGTTCTGAAGGATTTTATCTGTTCTCTGGTCTCCAACCTAATTTCCAAAAAAGTGCTTGCTTCTTTGCTTGGGGTAGATGAGCATTTGAAAATGGAGTTGAGAAATATTCTTGACATCCTTGAGGCTAAGCTTCCTGTTAAGTACTTAGGGGTACCTCTGATATCTTCTAAGCTTAAGTATGCAGATTGTTTGGTGCTCAAGGATAGGATGCTTAAGCGTATTCAATCTTGGTCTAATAAATTGTTGTCTTTTGGAGGTAGAGCCCAGCTCATTGCTTCTGTGCTTTTTATTATTCAAGTTTATTGGTCATCTATCTTTATCTTGCCCCAGAAGATCACAAAAGAAATTGCAAGTATGCTCAGTGTTTTTTTGTGGAAAGGATTGGAACTGAAGTCTTGTGGAGCTAAGTGGCTTGGTCTACTCTGTGTGTCCCCAAGAAAGAAGGTGGCCTGGGTTTTAAAAGGATCAAGGGATGGAATAAGGCCTCTATGCTTAGGCGAATGTGGGCTCTGTGTAAGAAGGAGGATATTCTCTGGGTTAGATGGGTGCATGTTTATGTTATAAAACATAAATGTTTATGGTCCATGAAGCTTCCTGGTGACTCCTCTTGGACTATTCAGAAAATCTTTGGGCTAGGAGTGTTGGTCAGAAGTTCATAAAGTCACAAGTGGGGAATGGATCCAATACCTTCTTATGGTTCGATAACTGGCATACCCTTGGGCCTTTGTATCAGTTTTTTTGTCATAGAGTGGATCTACTTTTGGAAGGTCCCTTTATGCTAAAGTTGACTCTATTATCTGTAATGGGGATTGGAGATGGCCTAGTGCTAGAAGTTCTCTAGTTAGGGATATTGTTGCTCAGACTACCCATGATCTTGTTCCTCATACTGATAGGGAGGATATTATTGTCTGGCTTTTGAACCCTACTGGTAAATTTTCTACTAAATCTGTATGGTCTGAACTTCAGTCGTGTGCTCCAGAGGTGGGTGGTCCTGTTTGGTTTGGCATAATTTCTCAGTACCTCGTTGGTCATTTATTCAGTAGGTGGCTTTTCTGGGTCATTTGTCAACTAAGGATAAATTACTGGCTTGGGGGGTGCAGGCTGATTCATGTTGTATCCTATGCCATGGTAGTCAGGAATCTCATTTCCACCTGTTCTTTAAATGTCCCTTTTCTTCTCTAGTTTGGCAGCAGGTTAGGGAGAAGTGTGAGGTGCCCCTCATGGCTAGGATTTGGCCTCTGAAATCCAGTGGGGGGTGCTGAACTGTAGATCCTTGTCGATTCAAGCCACCACGTTCAAGCTTTGTTTGTCTGCTTCAATTTACTATCTTTGGATCGAGAGAAAGGAATTCTATAATCTTTCGACAAGTTGGTAGTGATCCTTCTTCAGTTGTGGCTTTGATCATGGGGGAAATCAGGGCATGTGCATGCTCTTGGAAGAGGATGGTGAGATCACCTGGCAATTCCAGATTTTGTGCTAGATGGGGGGTCTCGAAGTCTATCTTCAATTTTGCTTGAGTTGGTTTTTTTGTTCGTATCTTGGCCAGACTGACTTTGTTTTGTTGTTTGTACTGAGTTCTCAAGGCCATCTCCTTGAGTGTTGGGCTTAGTCCCTTTTATAATATCAATTGGTTCCCAAAAAAAAAACTAAAATATATAATCACAAACACTATACTCACATATTTAGGTGGCTCCCACACACATTGGAAGTATAGTGTATGTGGCCTCAATGTGAATGTGATAGGTTTGTGTAAGTGTTTGTGGTTGTAGAATGATTGATATTATTGTTCTATTCTTCTCATAATTGGTGGCATGACATTCGCGTGTCTGACTACAAAGGCCAATATCCAACTTTTCAGGTATTTTTTTCTTTTATTCCACATATTTTAATAAGTGTACGAAAAATGGAATTTCAGTCAATAAATTGTTCTTGTTTTGAGCAAATTAGCACTTCCAATTAAGAAACAATAACACAAAAGAAAACAAAAAGTACTCTCTTTTTTTTTTTTTCTTTTCTCTTGACAACTCAAGTATTTGGGGTAGCGTACGCGCAAATCGACTAATCTTAAAGAACCAATTCATTATCCACTAAAAAAAGTATTTTATTCCTTTTGTGATGCCGAACTACTTAGGCCATGAGCAACTACAATATTATAAGTTTCTTCCTCCCATAGCAATTTCTCCAAATTTGGGTTGACTTTTTCTTTGAAATTTTCAGCAAGTCGTAAAAAAAGGAAAAAAAGAATCTGCAGTGGAAAAGAAGAGAGAAGTATGAAGGATATACAAAAGTATTTCTGGTTATACGTAATATATTTCAATTGATTGTGATTCCCTTTAATTATGATGATAAATTGATAATAAAGTCATAATCAAATGGAGGGAAAATATATAGGGAAAAACTGAACTCTAAAACTATCTATGATCCTTCAACTTCCATTCTCCTTTGTCCATTAGCCTTGTACGGAGTATATATTTTCTGGTTGTTTTTGGATGTGCAGGGAGATTTTGGAAAAAAATATTTAAATACAATAACTAAAATGAGCAAATTAGTTAAATTTTGAAAAAATTAAATCAGCATCCTATTTAGAGGAATTATTTAGGTGCCCATCCTAGTGGATTTCCATTTTTTTTGGGCCAATATTGTATACCTTAGCAGGGGTCAATGAGGGTGTTAGAGTTTGTACAAAGGGATCCAGAAGCTATCCATAGCCTTAGCACCCAAAGCCCGCCACAAATCGAAACTTCTTGAGAGGGGAAAATGAAGTAACACTGTGAGACCAGATAAAAAAAAAAGTGGCACTGTGAGACCCTCTATTCCATTCATTTTCATCTTTCGTCACTACATTTCTATTCAAGACGTTCGTAGGTCATTTGTGTCCATTCACAATAACTTTTCACAACTCATTATCAGATGCTTGAATGAAAATACACATTCTAGTTTTCCAGTTATTATAGTTAGACCAGCTAAACAAAGAAGGTCTATTGCTCAATTGGCCTTCGGAGAGGAAAGTGCCATAAGTGGTTATTGCCGTAGATCTTCCTCTAAGACGATTAAAGTAAAAAAAATCAACTAGAGCCTTAGCAACAAGTACAAGTATTTTTCGTTTTGAAAAGTTGGATTCAACCTACGAAATCCAGTGGGGGCACATTGGATGAAAACAGGAGTAAGAGAAGTCGAAATCTCACATGCCTGTGCAGCAGAAGAGTTACTATTTGTCAAAGTTGAATATTGTACACCACTTGACAGCAGGTGTCGTTGGCTTTGTGAATCTCATCAGCCTCCTCGTAAATCAGATCAATCGCCCACTTCTTTACAAACATGTTAGGATGAGTTACATCTATTGGGATCTTCACTCCATCAGCGCCAGTTTGAGACATTGGGATCTCCACTTCATCACCGCCTTCTAATTGCAGTCCTTTATAACCCTGTGGTACATACATAAGCCACACATGATCTACATCGGTGGGATAGACTAGATTGAATACTGCATCGCGATATCCGATTTTATTGCAGATCACATCTTCAATCCATACCGATGGGTATTGGTCAGATGTTTCTTGGGGAGCCCAGACTACTAAGCGTAGAATCCAACCTAACATTTTCTGGTTCACAGAAGAAGAAGGCGGCACCACAAAAGATACATTTGGCGCTCTACCATCATGGTACGGGAACCAAATACGAAGCTCCTCCTCCCTTGCTGGAACAATAATTTGAACAATATCCTCAAGTTCAGAGAGCCCCTGTTCCAATAGATCATGAATTTAGCTAGAGTCTAAACATCTTTTTCTCAAGATTTGACCTAAAAATATTCAGACATACGAAAGGACTTGGGCTTACTAATCTAAGCGAAGTAGATAGAGAACTCAATGAAAAAATAGGATTCATGTAGCCAACCCAATTGATTGGAAAACAAGGCTTAGTTTGGTTTGGTTACCGCCAAGGGAATTTTGGAGTTTTTTTTGTTTTGTCCTTGTTCAATTTTTTCCACGTTTGTTTATTTTGAGACAAAATTTTATGAATTATTGATTCGTCTTGACCAGAGGAATTATAGAAGTAAAAAAAATATGACTTTTTCCAATTAATTTTTAAAATATTCAAGGTAAAGCCAAAAAGGCCGTATTACAAAAAAATATTAGGGTAAAAGTAAAAAAAAAAAAACTACTTTTTCAATTCCCCTCGTCAAGACGAATCAATAATTCACAAAAGTTTGTCACAAAATAAAAAAATACATGAAAAATTGAATAAAGCCAAAAAGAAAAAAATCCAAAAAATCCTTTAGTGAAACTCAACCTGACACTACAACGGCACTTGGAAGATGAATAGAAATCAAGGATCATACAGATCATATGACTTTACAAAAACCATGATTTTACCTTCTTATGGAATCCCGTTTCGCTAAACTTTTTATCTTTTAAGTACTTATTTATCCCTTTACAAGACATGCCATTCTCTCGTAATACATCATTTTTAATTCAAAAAATACCTATTTAAAAAATGAGTACTTGTTTTGGTTAGTGGAAAACACCCTTATAAAAATATTCCAATGCGTGAGAGAGACAGAGTGTACCTTACTCTTGGGGAGTTGTTTTAAGAGACTAGTTAAATAATTGTTCTCAGCTAATTTATTGGATCCCGAACAGTTCGCAAGCCTGCCTAGCTGATCCAATTTAAGTGGTAGGCTTTCTAATGATGGGCAACGAATTGCGAACACGGAAGTACGTGTTGGAAGCTTTGGAAGAGATCGGAGCTTTGCACAATTAATCAACGAGATGCTACCCAAGCAAGGAAGGTGCCAGATGCTATCTGGTATGGTAAGTGATATGTTATGTCCAAGTGCCAAACTCTCCAATGAGATCAACCTATCAATTTCACTGGGCAGATGAGACAAGTTGCAGTCATACAAATTCAATCCCCGCAAGCGAACAAGTTTGCATATACTTTCCGGTAAGGCACGGAGACCATTGTTACCCTCAAGTACCAACTTCTCCAAAGAGTCCAAATCCCCAATTTCACTAGGAAGATGCGAGAGCTTGTTAGTTCCCACCAACAAATTCTTCAAGCAAGACAGCTTACCAATGGTATCCGGTAGGGTACATAAACTGTTTCTTGAAAGATACAATTTCTCTAACGAGGTCAACCTCCCGATTCCACTAGGCAGATTTGACACATTGTTATCATTCAAACGCAAATGCTTCAAGCAAGCAAGGTTACAGATACCATCCGGCAAGGTACTCAAATAGTTTTGGGCAAGATTCAAAGTCCGTAATGAGATTAGATTTCCTATTTCCTCCGGTAGAGACAACAAATGGCAGCCGTCCATATTTAATTTCGTTAACCAACTGTTGGCCTGGACAGGGGTGCTTGACAACCCAATAGAATCCACAGCCTTTGGTGGCCGTGTCCAAGACGGGAAGAATGAGCACCATAATTTATATATCGGTCCTTCAAACACTCCTAAGTTTCCTAGCTTGGAGCAGCCAGAGAGATCAAGACGTTCGAGAGATTTCAACATCCAAATGCAAGAGGGAAGCTTCCGAAGTTTTGTACAATTTTTCATGTCCAGGACAAGAAGTTTGTTCAGACATCTAATAGACTCGTTAACCTCCACCAAACTTTTGCAATCATTAAGCAACAGTTCCTCAAGAGAGTAGAGTCCAGAGAAGTCAGGGGATCTGGTTAGGTAATGGCAGTGACTGAGGTAAAGGAACTTCGGCTTGCCCAAAATCTGTCCAAAAGAATTCGAGGAAAGTTAATTTCCACAAAATGTACCGTGCGATAGATGTCGGATAGAGAAAAAAATAAGGATGTACCATGTTTCCATTCCAAACTTTTTTCAGCTTGCTATAACTCAAATCGAGAGCGACTAGCTTCTCCATAGAAAAATTCCATGGTATACAATCCAAAGGGAAGCCTTTCCAGCTTAGCCATAATAGCCTTCTGGAAATATGTTCATAACCAGTAGTTAGATGAATGTAATCGAGATGAAGCAGCCACAGGTTGTTCATCTTTTCAAATGCCTTGGGATTCACTTGGACATCTGTTGCGTTTAGGATGAGGCCTTTAACTGCTTCAGTTCCCTAATATGAAAACCCAGTTCATAATGAGGGAAGGAAAAAGTACTTCGGTGAGAAAAAAAAATTATAAAGCTGGGAATATTTATGTCAAATAAATAAGAATTAAAATGGGAACAAGTGCATGTAGCATTATTGCACTAATGAAACATCAACAATTGATTAAAATCTCAATGCATATGGTACACACCGTGCCATATCTCAGAACTTCAAGGACATCGTCAGGATACCACAATCGGCTACGCTTCCCAGGATCTTCAAGAGATTCTTGCCTGACAATTTCTCTACCCATGTCTCTAATCATATCATGCATCACAATTTGGTCATAATAGTCGCATTTTATGAGACACTGATCGACTAGTTTCTGAATCCCATCTTCTGCGAAAATATTGCGGCCTTCCAATATTTTTACTGTAAAATCTCGACCCATTCCAATAAAAAAACATGCCATATCTAGGAACAACTTCTTCAATTGCTCGCTTAGCGAATCAAAACTCATCTTAAGACTTTTGTTAAGTTTTGCCTGAATATCATCATCAGGAATTTTTCTCAATTTTGCTATTGCACGTTCCCATTGTGGTATGCTCTCGCCACGGAAATAGGAACCCAAAATTTCAAGGGCTAATGGAAGCCCTCCAAGCATAATGCCCAATTTGGCGTGAAAGGTCCAAATGGTCTTGTGGAGGATGGTCTTCCTTAAAGGCATGCCAACTGAAGAGTTCAAGGGATTTGTCCTCGTCCAATCTCTTTGGCCCATATATCTCCTTCTCACCCAATTCAAGGATTTTTAGCGAAGACTTATCTCTTGTTGTTATGATGATTCTGCTTCCAGGAGCGAAGGAATCTCGATCTATGGCTAGTGCCTCCAATTGTTGAACATTATCCACATCATCCAGAACAAGAAGAACCTTTTTTCGACCGAAAGCAATCTTTTTTATGACCTCAATGCCTTCATGAAAATTACTTACTTCATGAGGTCTTTTTAATATAGCCAAAAGAAGTTTCTTTTGTAACTCATCCAAACCATTCGGTCGCTGCGAAGTTTCTCTGACATTTGCAAGAAAACCGCTACGTTCAAACTTGTGTTGGATGAGATTATACAGCCTTTTTGCAATTGTAGTCTTGCCAATTCCACCCATGCCCCATATGGCAACAATGCCAACACAATTGAATTCCATGTTTAGCAACACATTGAGCTCTGCAACACGACGGTCTAGTCCAACTTGGCGTTCTGGAACATTTAGATGTGTTGGATTTACTTTTCTAACATCTTCAATGATCTTCCTAATTAACTCTGCTTCATCTCTGCCAATTTGTACATCATCAATTAACGTAAGAAACAAGAATAAGTACTCATTAAATCTAGAAATAGCCATGACTATGGTATGAATCATACTAATTGTGTGACCTGAACCCTAATTTCATACATATCATGCATGTTTATGGTTAATAAAAAAAATTTTGAAATGACGTTTGTGTGTAGTATTGTGCATGCAGTCATACAGACAAATTAATGTGTGTAGTCTTTGTCTTAATGCTATATCCTGAAGTGTTATTTTCCAATCATAAAGGAGGGTATTGCAATTGAATTAGGGACCAAGATAAGCACGAATGCTAGGAAGACACGTCACTGTGTCTGTTTCATGTGTAAGCATAACAGACTTTTTTGTATCCTAAAGGAAACTGAATTTGTTCATGGGATCATTGAGATGGTAATTAGAGACAAAGTTATGAATGAATTGCAATTACTCAGAGAGGTTCGTGCCCACATCAGCTCCACCTAGGAGTTAGGTTGAGGTTCCGATTAATCCGGCTGTTTCTGAAGGTGAGTACATGTGAATTACATCGATCGGAACTAAACATATTTGCTTGGAATTATTAAAAGTACTCTCTTTTTATGAATTGTGATTTGATTAGTTGAAATATTAATCAAGAATATTTGAGAAATGTGTTTTGAGATTCATGCTACAATAGCCTTGCTGCCCCGCTCCTGGGCAAATGTAGGAGTGTGCCCCGCTCTTGGGCTAATGTAGGAGTGTTTTCCTAATTGGGCTTATATATTATTATTGGCTCGCATATGGGATATGTGAGTGTGTCCCTACCATTGGGAATCATATTGAACGGCCCCTGGTTTCACCAATGTACTTATTTGTGTCGACTCTCAGGGTAACGGTACCGTGATAACTTTGGTCGGACGTAAACGACCCTTGGCCATATGGGATGAGTTGATGGACCTTGTGGTGGACTATGAAGAATACTTGTACTGAAAGAGTTATTGGTTTATGCTTGATCCATAATTCTTTTTTTTAGTTGTTCTTATTTATATGATTCAACTGTACTCATTGAGCCTGTGGTTAGCTCACGCATTCAATGTGTTACTCTTTCAGGTGTCTGAGAATAGAGGTGGTCCACTATACAGCTGTCGTCGTCGTCGTCAGGGTGTCTTTTGTGATCTTTTGGGAGCGAGGCTCATTGTACCTTTGGTTTAGGTTATGACGTTTTTGTGACTCTTGTACTATGTTGTACAGTTCACCTATTATTTTAATAATAGTGGTTTGGTTTGACTTATGTTCAAATGATTGTTTCAATTTAATTGTGAGGCGATTAGGTTCCGCCACGACGTATTCGAGGGATGGAACAATTGACTTACCAAGTTTGGGGCGTGACACTAATTTTGGCCAAAAAAGTAGTCTCAATCTTAGTAGCACGAAGTGGGAGCGGGAGCGGGGGAGCGGCGACACCTAGAAGCTCCTAAGGTTGGGAGCGCCTAAGGAGCGTGTATCGATTTCATATAAATACGTATATAAAGTATCTTTAAATATTTAACCATTGAAGGAAAAGTGATTACTGATGAGAATTTTCACAATCTTAAAAGATACTTATAGGAAGTTAGATATTTTCAATTTGCAAAACATTTTGTGTGATAAGATTTTCATATTTTTACTTCCATAATGGCATAACTCCCTTAAGAGTAAGAGAATAATTACCTTAATCGCCCATTAAGCTCCCTTCTCGAAGGGAAGCGAGATCCCGCCAAGCTCCCATCTTAGGAGCGCCAATTTGAGCTCCCGTCTTGGGGGCGCACCCATTTTAAAGGATCTCGCTACTAAGGTCTCAATTGAGTATATCTGGCCTAAAAACTCAGACAAATAAACTACTTGCAAGCTTGCAGGAAGCAAAGCAGTGATTGTGAAATCAGTCAAAATATCTTACTCCTATTTCAAAGTTCTTTCTCTAGGCATATCTAAAGTCATGCATAGTAAGGCCTTCTCTTGTTATGATCTGAGGCAAGTACAAATGTCAAATAATTGCGAAGTTCAAAGTGTGTTCAACGGCATTTGAAATTTGATTTATCTAAAATTGTGGTCAACTAAGTACTTTTTAAGATTAATCAACCTTTTAACAGTATGAAAATTTCACCCGCACCTCCAAATATGTGGACTAGTGTGCACTGATGCTATTTTAAGGTCATTTTCTTGTAAACATCAGAAGGGTCGAGGAAATTCCCATCATTCAGCAAGTGTCGACCTGGCAAATTGGCAGCTTTAGTAAGAGCTGCCCTCCACTTTTCTACCTTGCCATCTGGTTCCTCTGTAAGACGCTTTTTGTGGTTGGCAAATGCAACTTGAAGAACCCCCGTCTGCTTTCGCACGTCGGATGGAACAACATCATAAAAGATGGGCACAACAATCTATTTGAAAGTCTCCCTGCAATCCATGATCTTCACAAGTTCATCAAGGCACCACCTCGACCCAGCATAGTCTTTTGAGAACACTATTAAAGAAATTCTGGAACCCTCAATTGCTTTAAGTAGTCCATCGCTAATAAATTCTCCTCTTTCGAGCTCTTTGTCATCCCTAAATGTGCGAAGACCATTGTCCTCTAAAGCAGCAAACAGATGGCTGGTAAACTTTTTACGAGTATCGGCGCCTCTGAAACTCACAAAGACATCGTATACCCACTGTGGTGAGATGGGTATGGAAGAGGAAGAACATCCTTCTGCCAGCGAGGCATCCATATTTATGCACACAACACAATGTTTTTTTTATAGATCCACACTGCACAAAGATGAATCAAGATTTTGTGAACTTCAGCTTGACAAAATTCTAACTGACATGATTGGCTAACAAGAAACATAAATTAATCTAATTGGTGAATCCATATTCACATGGATTGATGAGTTGGTCACTAACTATGAGCACCAAATATTAGAGTATGTAGCTGTGTGAGTCATAACTCTATATTTAGCTTCAGTGAAGGATCGAGCCACCGTGGGCTGTTTTTTTTTTTTTTTTTTGTGAACGGCGAAAAAGAATTTTATTAATCTTTGAAAGATTACAAAGATCAAAGGGGGCAAGGAAAAAAGCAACATGTGTCCATCCGAGACCCAAACACTTAATTGGCAAGATGCCAATCAAGAACCCCAAGAGGCCAAAATGCCCAGATAAAACAATACAAAGCAGAGCCCAACACCTAAAAGGCCTAAAAGCCCAAATAAAGTGGGTTGTTTCTACTTTCTCAGCATACCAGGAGACAAGATTATGACCAAAATAAACACCAAAACCAGAAGTGGAATTTGCGTTTTGTAACTTCGTAAAAAGAATACATAACTAACAAGTCAAGAATTTGCTACCATAAACAAGAAGATATGAATACCATGAACAAAATAATTTGCGTATCATCCTCCAAAAAATATGAGTGGTGAGTACAATATACTGATCTCAACATAATAACCAAAAGATTAGGGAGTTCGTTCGCAATGTTTGTGGAACCAATTCAAGAGTTCCGCCTCCTATATATCTATCATCATCTTCAAAATAAAAACACAGTTTATAGAAGCAACATTAGAAATTAATAAATCAAGGGACTTTGACAAAGATGAACTACAGAGAGAGAGAGAGAGGGCACATGGAGGGATGGCTGAATTTTTTTGGAATCCCAATAAACAGAGATGAAGAAGGAAGTGAAGATTGTTCGATCTCCTGCATAAACAATGGGGAAAAAGGCGACAATATAGTCGTTCGGATTGGAGTGAGGGCCGGGTCTCTCTCTCTCCAGCTTGGGAAGTTTCCAGGCAACTTCGGTTACCCAAAAAAACAAAGTTTCCAGGCAAGTAAAGTAACCAAGTAAAAAAGAGCAACCATGCTACTTGCACATACGTTTTTGCACATATCTTGCACATACGTTTTTCTGGGGCCCATATCGGGGTCCCACAAAATGATCTGAATCGCTCATCTTTTTTAAAATATTTTTTAGAGGGTTTTTGTACAAAATCAGCTCCAACAGATATCGGTAAGGGTTTTTTTATAATTCGTAGTGTAAAACAGAATGATTCGTCCTACAATTTATGAAAAAGCCCTTACCGATATCTGTTGGAGTTGATTTTTTACAGAAACCCTCTAAAAAATATTTTAAAAAAGATGAGCGGTTCGGATCATTTTGTGGGACCCCAATATGGGTCACACAAAAACATATGTGCAAGATATGTGTAAAAATGTATGTGTGAGAATCATTATTGAAAAAAGAGGAAAGTGGGAAGAAAATGAAGTCTGTGCATGTGGACACAGACTTGCGCCAAGAATTTTAGTGGAAGGACTTTATGCATTGCCAGCCCGATACTATAGTTGACCAACTGTAGACTTGTGTTTTTTTTAGAATCCACCTCAGGGTATCGTACAAATAATAAAAGTCATTTACTGTTTAAAATATTTTTAAAAAGTTCTTGAAAAAAATAAGTTCAGTCGTCGGATATCGATTGTGACTTGATTAATTTCTTCAATCATCAAGGATCGCAGAGTGAACGAATTGATCAAAACCCTACCGACATTCGAGTGAGAGTTTTTGTTACAGTGATTATTAAGAAATATTTTAATCAAATTGAACGGTCCGATCATTTATGTTAGACCAAAAAAGGGATCCCACACAAGTGGGTGTGCATTTAGTGTACACTATCTGATGTTTTCATAGCTTTTTTTTTTTTGTACGCCTAAACACTTGAGTAAAAACATTTATGTACACTATATGATAAGATTGCATGTGGGAATTGCATCATGGGACTGTGCCAAGCTTGACTAACATATTTTCAACGTCGCTTGATGGAATAGTCAAAGATGGATCAGATTCTGAACAAAAATCACAAGTTTTTTATCTATTAAAGGAGGTACAATCTTTCTGAGTTTTACAATTTAATTTTCATTTGATGAGCTCTATCTAGGAAATTACGAATGATTTGTTACAAAGTCATTGCGAAGTTACATCTTTCCCTGAATATTGACTTGGCCACTCTAAGTAGAAATTTTTATATGTACCTCAAATGCATGCACAATCTATGAACACTACCAAAACCCTCATTATATCTGTATATGAGTTTTGATGATGAGCTTTTTCTGGGAAATAAAGTTACAGCTCCGTTTGTTTCGAGATAAAATGTTTTACAATGTAAAATATTTTTCATGTAAAATAATTTTTCAAAAACAAATTTCAAATTTTTAATTTTCAGTATTTGATTGGCACATGAAAATATTCTCAAAAATCAACAAAATTTGATCGACATGGTTTACTTTCCATTGATTACGTTCGATGATTGCAACAGAGAAAGAATCCCAATATATACCAGATACATATTGAACTTTGAACTACACATGTAAAGTACCAAAGCAACCCCACCTAATAGGAGTAATTTTCCACATCTGCCGTCCACATTGGTATTAAACAATACCCCATATAGCATACTAAGGCCCTGTTCCGCTAATAAAATAATATATTGTGAGAGAATAATCTGTCTCGCAAAGCAGAAAATAAATACTTAAAAAATAAAAATCTTTGCAGAATGAAGCCTAAATGGACAAATAGTCTCAAACGGACCTAATTCAGTTTCACCTTTATACCTCACACAAGATACGTAAGTTAAGCAACAAAAGCCAAATTAGCTTGTCTAGGACTACATGTTAACAAATTGGGAGTATCTCATTTGGCCAAAACTCTTACATCTCACTAGAAAGTGATAAGTTCGAATCTTCCCATCTTTGTGGATGTTCTTCCCTCAAATTGGCTTTTCCTTTCTTTCTCTCTTTCTTTTCTATGATGGGCTTATTTCTTGTATTGGTTGAGTTATTAGCTTGATTATCTCGTAAGCTCTCACAATTGATGTAGTGTCCTGAATTGGTACTTGTAATTCATACATGATGTAAAAGATCTCTTCAATCGATTGACAAAAAAGAAAAGAAAAAAGAGGACTAAATGTTGATCCCCAAGGACCAAATCCCCTATAATCTGGAAATCAAACACTGCCTTGAGATTAATTCCCTGATATGAGACATTAATCCCATTATTCCATAACTTGACATTACAAGATGGAAGATAAAAACCCTTGAGTTCCAATCCAAATTACACTTCCAATCTCCCTCTCTGCACCACATTATTTGTTCTTTATTATCAGAAATGGAGAAATTGCATTGAAGAATAGTTTTAAGGGGGCACAACCCAAACACAATCAATAATAACTTCCCCTTACTCACTATAGTATCCTTATGTACAGAAAACATCATTAACCAGCCTCTAAAAGCTCATAAACAAGACCCTTGGAAACACATGAAGTGCTAAAGGATAAAATCTATCAAACATATCCTCTAGCAACTCACTGAAAACTAGCTTCTCTACTGTCAGCCGACGGCTTCCTCTACTTCATTCCGCCGTAAATGAATGCTTCCAACCCAAGTCCCATCCCCCACTAACCACTCCCCGGCACCTCAGGTCTCTCTCCACAACTGAAAATAGACTATCCTTGTGAAATTTCTCTCCGAAATTCTTACGGTAGCTTCTCAGATTCTCAATTCCATCGCTCACTTCCTCCTGCCAATTGAGATAGGGAAGTAGTGTATTTTGAACAGCTCACGGGAATGAGTAACAATGGATGTACCGGTTGTTTACACCTTAGGATTCTATATTGCATGAGTTCGTTTGCACAGTCCAACAAGAGTCTCCTCTCATTGGTTTCGTGGTTGTTTAAGCTAGTTGGCTTCAAATGTATGGCATTACTTGTTAGAGTTGATATCATTAGAGTTCCTCTGCATAACTGAGGAATGATGGACTGCTCAAGATCAAGTCTTCTGCATTGGTTTCTGTTCTGAAGCTTATCATCTCAGTTACCTTCTGACTTATGCAGTGCTTGGTTTCTTCAGCCGATTCGTTGAAGCTTTCATGTTGGGTAGTCTGCGGTAGAATATCGTAGGGAAAATTCTTGCTGCTATCGCATTGTTCTGCAATTAACAGAAAATAAGTCCTTTAAAAATACACCCGCTGCAGATGAAAGAATCAAAATATACTTATTGATAGATCCCCACTATGAGTCATTCTACTTCTTGCATATGTTTGTTCTTTTATGGTTTCCATCTGCTGCATCAGAAAAAACTACGACCGTGTTTGGATTATGGATTATGGATTTGTGGAGGACTACACGGAAACAGAAGAAAATAGTGAAGCGAAGAAGCTGAGTTATGTGCTTCGTTCAACATCGTTTTCCTTTTCTTTAGCAATTTCCTCCACAAATTCGTGATCCAAGCACAACCTGAAAGGCGCCTTTTTCTATAGTGTGGTGGCAACAGTGATGGAAATAGTAATAGATATCAATTTCAATGATACTGTTAATAAGAATGTGCCATACCGTCAATCTGAATTTCAGAGGCATCTGTCCCTTCGTTAGTGAGAAGTTGATCTGCAGCTGTGGGGTAGATTATTGTTGTATCAGCTTCATTTTCACAACTAATATCCATCAGCTTGTCACCATATTTGCATTCTACGCTTTCATTTTCCACCTGCATTGACACATATCAATCTTCGCTCCAAAATGATCCTTAATTTCGTGGTGATACTAAAGGCTATTCTTTTTTGAACATGGAATTGCCTTATCGTGTGGGCTATAATCTAAAAAGTAAGTAAATTAAAACAACTTTATCCGCATATTAATCGGAGTTTAAACAGAACATTAAAGACGGAATATCAGGAGGACTCACAACAAAATCAGCTGCCAAGGGTGCCTTGACTGGCCTCTCATTATTGCGATTCTTTTTTCAATCACCAATGTTCTGGGGCACTGCTGGTTTTGCATGTTTAGAAATGACGCTTGAAGAGGTATATTTTTGTTGGGACACACGACTCTTTGCAATGATCGATCCCACCTCAGGTCTTCTTTCTTTTGGGGAGGTCACTTTGGCTTCATCCTGCCACTTGATAGCGCCTTCAGATTTCACATTCTCCACTTCTTCCGGTTTCTTCCTGCAAGGGGCCACCTTTTGCACCTTATCAACTCTCTTCTCAATTTCCCTCTTCCTCTGTTGCTGATTTACTGCTACAGAAGGGTTCGACTTATTAGAAGACAACTTGCCCTTAGTCTTGACTGATATTTCTTCCGGTTTTGCTCGTACCGCTTTAGAGCCTTTATCCCCTTCTTGACTAATCCTTTTGGTTGGAGTTCATCTCCCTTTTTAACTCATTCCACAGATCTCAACAGAATTTAAACCACCTTGGTTATCGGACATATCAAGAGCTTCAATCTCCTGAATAAGCTTTTGCACGCGAGGCTCTCTTTCCTCTGCACTTGAAATATGCCAAGATCTCATAATAACAATAGGTGGGGCATCTTCACTGAACCTCTTTTTGGAGTCAGAGACATTAGAATGGCGGTACTGAAGCCCTCACCCTTCAGCAGCATTGCTTTTCAGAAGCCCTTTGAAGTGCATAGTTTCAACTATTTCTTTTAGTTTCACCTGTTCTGTATACACCTTATAAGCAGCTGACTGGGGCTTCCTTTCCTTAGGCATGTCAGTATCAAACACAGCTCTTCTCGGACTGGAAATCTTCTCATGTTCTAACCATTTCCGGGGAAATTCTTCAATACCCATAAGCTTGGCAATCAAATTTGAGCCTTTTGGCTTGTTTGGAGCTTTTGATGAGAGAGAACTGTTAGAAGAGGCAAACTCATGGGAGTTACCCATTGAGGATTGGCTAGTGGAGGCAATACCAGGAGCTGAGTCCGGAGCTCTTTTTTGGCAGAAATCCCTTTCCTCGATGCTACTGGGTGGGAGAAGATTTTGCCTACCAAGGCTCTCTGATTACTGTCCTTAGTTCGCCGAAACAATCCCTCGAATACCCATCAGCAGAAAGGCTAGGCATTTGTAATACCGTTCGGTCATTGCGATCTCCAATGTGATGGGAATTTGATCTTTTAATCCCCACGTCATGAAAAAAATTCTCCCCTTTTTAACTGATCAGCAGAAAGTCTCGGCTTCTGAAAGCCTGTTTGACAATTATGATCCATGAAGTAATGGGAATTCATTCTTTCAATCCCCACTTCGTGAATTCTCTCTTCGCGCCAGATTTCTCTTCAACAGAGCTCTTCGGCTTGTGAAGTCCTTTTTGATAACTAGGATCTATGAAGTGATGGGAATTCATTCTTTCTATCTCCATTTCATTATTCCTTTCTCCAGTGGATTTCTCTTTTGGTTCGAAAAAATCGCTTGAATACCCATAATCAGAAAGTTTCAGCTTCTGAAATCCCGATTCGTAATTATGATCTAGGAAGCGATGGGAATTCGTTCTTTCACTCCCAACTTCATAAACCCTTTCCCCCATGGACTTCTGTTTCTGCTCAAAAAAATCTATTGAACACCCATAATCAGAAAATCTCGGCTTCTGAAATTCCAAATCATAATTATGCTCTGTGAAGCGAAGGGATTTCGTTCTCTCCATCCCTACTTGATCAATTTTCTCTCCCTTGGATTTCTCTTTCTGCTTTTTCTTCAACTCAGCCATATATTGAGATGCTTCTTGTAGCTTACCAAGCATGATCAAAGACTCTTGCAAATAAAGAGCCCGTTTCAACAAATCTTTCGCAATTTCTTTGGAGTTGCCATCAAAATTCATCCCTTTTGACCACGAATCTATTACTTGGTTCAACTTCTGGGCCCCTTTAGACACCTCCTTTCCTCTGTCTTTTTCAGGTACCATTTCCTTTCCTGCTTCCTTATATGCAGAGGAGGAGGAAGAATTCGAATTCTTCGGCATTTTTCGACTTTTGGCTTTTTCTTCTAATCTTTTAGGATTGCTTTTGGATTTTCTGATTGTCCCACATTCAACCACACCTTTTGGATCATCGCACTTGACAAATGATCTGAGACGGTCTTGAGGCATATTGTTCTGTGAATAATTCCATTGAATAAATAAAATGCTGCTAATGGTACAAGCCTAGTGGTATTCGACAACAGATTTTACAGAGTTCCATTGAGGCTAGAGTCAGTAGCGGCTCCAGAACTTCTGAGAATGGTGTTCAGAAACCTCTACTGCCTCTAAAAATCACAACTATATATACACAAAAATTCATCTATTACTTGGGTTGTATACTTTGGATTGATTTTTGAACTCATTTTTGGGTTAGATGGTCAAATATTTTGGGTAAGGTGTTCAAGTATTTTTGAATAAGGTGTTCAAGGGCTAGAGTTTGATATCCGGTCATGAGCCGATCCACATTTCTTGATCTTTGGTTGTGGATTCCTGGATCAACAAAGCCATTCACTTCAAGGGCAATTCTTGTAGCTATGATTTAAGGCCTGAGTTTTCATTGATTGATCTTTTTCTTCTTGTTTTTCTCTAGCATTTTTTTTTTTTTGTTCAGATGTTCTTTGAACATGTGGAAACAATTGTGTCGTGAATTATTATACATAATGCTAAATAGATAGAATGGATAAAAGAGCCGAGCTATTGATTGTCTTGGTTTGAAACTAACGAGCTTTATGAGACAAGTTGATCTCAAACGACATTTAATCGAGCCAATCACAAGCCCACTCAAGTAGTTTTAAATTTTTTGTTTTATACAGCGTAAGTTTGACAAATCGAGCTTAATTATAAGCTTAATGGGCTTCAAAAATATGTGCAAGCTCGGCTTGTTACTGTATTAAGCTGATTTTCAACAAGCAAACACGTACTCAAACTTGAATAACTGGTTTTGTTTATCAACAAACCCTATGGAGAAGTGAACTTTCGAGTCATGGCCTCCTAATCCTACATCTAAGTTAACAAGGCAATCTTCAAACTCAGGTTCTAGCTTCACTCTTGGAAAGTGATCTATTGCTTTTTCTTCCTTTTTAGATTCAAAGTCATAGCCATTGTCATTAAAATAGTAGGTCCAAAGGATCAAATTATAGAGATCAGGATATCAAGAACAAGGGAAACAAACTCCTAAAAAAAATACTGAAATCTCCGAAAAAAAACCAGACTAGTATGAACAGAAAACGCAAGCAAAAGTGGCTTGCTACACATCGATGACAACCATGAATCGTTAAGATGACATTGCCTTTCCTAGTCATTACTATGCCCATAATAAAACGAACGTGGGAGAGATCATTGAAAAAACAACCGCTTCACCACCAAAAACGCTACACAGCCTGCACTGGTAAGCAAAAACTAAAAAATAGAGGAACTCCACACCATCACCAACCCCCCCATATCCTTCACCGGCAACGCCATCGACAACCACAAGCCTCGAACCACAGTCCATGCATTTACTATTGCGTTGCTATTTTTAATTTCTTTATTTACTTGCGACATTAAAATGAAATGATTTATAACCAGTGACAATTAACTTAAACAAGTTTCCGATTTCGTATTTGAAGGCATGTAAATTTTTAGCCCATCGCGAATTATTTATCACATTTTGCAAAGTCTAACAAATAGAATACAATAACTGACCAATCAAATATTGTAAAGCCTAACAAATAGAGCACTCATATTATTGGCCACATGTTGCAAAGCCTTACTAGTAGAGTACAATAATTGGCCGATCAAATGCTACTCTTGAACACCCAATCACAAGCTGCTGCGTGTGAAACAATGAAAGTGATGCAGTTTTACTATGGCTGACAAAAAAAGGTCAAAACATTTCAAAAAAATTAGCTCCACCAAAGATGCTCGTGACATTATTCTTCCTACCAACAAACAACTACGGATGAGGGAAGTTCCAATTCAGCCATGGTGTGTGGACGCGGAGAAGAGGATTGAACCGTATCTACATTTGTCGATCCACTTTGCCAAATCCTTAGAGCTACGGACTCTTAGCCCATGTACTTTACAGCCAGAAGCTACCGAGCTGCCATTCCTGAGTTGGAGGATGATGGTTGAGAACCAGAAGAAGCTTTGCTTGTCCGTACCTCTACAGAGGTTTTCAGTTTGGCACAAACCATTTGTCGGTGGATTTGGAAACAAGGAATGCCGGTTTGCAGGTTACCATGAATTCCAGGACGCCATGCTTTCGTAACCATGGAGACAATGTCACCTGCAAAGACTGGAATGCAGATGCCTACTTCTGTCTCACTTTTTTTTAAGCAGGATGGTAGACTAAAATACCATCTTTTCAGATCATAACAAGTGCCTTCATTAATAAACTATCTCAGCTAATTACTCAAGTAAAGATCACGATTTTATCCTTACTCTTAAACAACCAGTCAAAAACTTTTTTAATAAAAAAAGATAGGTTATGTTTGATAAGTGTGTTGGATTAGATAGAATTAGTAAGAATGTGAGATTGGTTCATAATCCCAAGTGATTACCAATTCCGATCCCTTGTTTGATTGGAATACCAAGAGATAGGATAACAAGTGGCATTTTCCAATCATACCCGCAGGAGAAAAACCCGGTCTATTGAATTGCAAAGAAGACCCACTAACAAATTCCATTTTTTAAATCCACACAAAGCCAATAGGTAGCCGCTAAAGCAAACACCTTATCAATTCTCTCAACTAACTGCCTACTTCCAAGTCAAGAGAAGAACCAAGTTGGAAAGAAATATAAACATCAAAGCAATAGTCTAAAACTGATAATCAAGCTTAGCATACCAAGTTGAATTGCCCAGCAAATATAAAATACTACTCCCTCTGTCCCTAAATAAATGTCCCGCACACAAATCTAAACCTTTAAAAATTGCATTTGTTTCGTTAAAAGAATAATTTTTTTAACAAATGAATAGATAACAATGAGTTATATTAGATTGTGAAAAAAAATAGACTTTTTAACGAAAAATTTGCATTTGGTGTAAGTCTTAGATTTGCGCACCGGACACTTACTTAGGCATAGCAGGAATAACATTTACCAACAGATTATGAGCATGGAAATAAGCATGAATGCATATTAGGAGTCATACTCCACTAACCAATAAAAATAGTGAACACAGTAGCATCAATAACAACCCAACATTCCTTTTTGCTTCCTCCTTGAAGATATTCTTACTTGAACAAAAACCTTACTCCGTTTTCTTCACATTTTCGACACCCCAGTATATACCATCTGCATGTTACTGTTATCATTGTCGGAAAAAACTTCATCCAAAACCATGATTAGATAATCTTTGCACCTTCGGAATCTTCATTGGGCTTCTTATTGATCAAATCTACCCCCGAACAAAATACCACAACATGTGAGACATTTTGTCAAACAGGTGGTGCCCAAAACAAGAATCAGTGCCAAAATCCAAGGGAAAAACTCAACAAGTAGACACCAATTACTAATCAAATCCAACAGAAGCAAGTTGAAATCCAAGGGACACCAATTACTAATCAAAACCAACAGAAGCAAGTTGAAATCAATACTTTAGAAAAAAACAAATCATGTCTTTTTTTTCCGTCGTTGACTTGAAAGGATTTCGGCTCATGTGGGAATGTTAGTATCAGTATTAAAGAATTACATGAACACAAATCATCCCAAGTAAGGCCAAGTACAATGTAGGCAACAGGGAAAAAGAGGAAATCAAGAAGAATTTGATCACCTCGGCAAAGTTGCCTCTTTTTCTCAAGTTTTTTTTCTGTAAGCAAAACAAGAGGTGAGTTTTCCACTTTTCCAGATCTGAGTTGAAGCCCAGTCGCAGTTGAGCAATTTACCTGAGCCAAGGTCGCCGGACAGGAGCGAAAGACCTTTGAATGTTTAATCACATAGTAGTATACATGATCATTTGAACTATGCGTAAATTCATCATGTGACCCTACTTGGAAATTTGAACATAGAAAGATATCCAGAACAGAAAAAACATAAGCCAATTTCCACAGTTGACAAGAAAAGCCAGAAATCAAAAAGGGAAAACAATGTATGCAAAAATAAAAAAGAGAGCCTCAGAAGGAAGGCAGTAGTATTGTTGTAATCATGACTAGTCATAAATTATACAATACAATCTCTTCATCAATGGCACTGAAAAATATCAAAAACTAGAGAGGGCAGAGATCCCGTCCAATTTTCAAGAACCAAATTGAGCCAACTGACAGTATACAGGAGTGAATCGGAAACCAACCCATTTAAGGGGAACAATCATAAAGAAAAAGAGCACTAACAAATTGGCCTCATAGACAAGATTAGTAAGTCAATAAAATAAATTTTCTTTTGATACCTCAGGTGTCCTGGACCAGCCATACGCACAGCACAGACTAAGGCCGCTTTACGCCAAGTTTCTTATTTTTTAAGTATTTGTTTCCCGCTTTACAAAACAAGTCATTCTCTCACAATTTTTAAGTACTTGTTTCCTGCTTTACGGAATAGGTCATTCTATCACAATACAGCACCTTTAATTCAAACATGCCTGTCATATTCAATCATCGGCCAATGTAAAAGCAAAACAAAAAAACAAAAAAATCTCACAAAGTATAGACAGCACAGATACATTCTAAGGCATAGATATTCAAAACAGAGAACTTTGGTTGGGTTCGGTTCACATTTTATTTTAGTTTTAGTTTTGTTTTCCAATCATTATCCTATTTCTTTCTCCAATCATTACCCTATTTCTCCAATTATTACCAAACTAAACTCCCAACCAAACAAAGTCTTTGTTTTTCTCAAGAGTTGAGACTTGTGGGGGACTCAGTTTATGGGTGGTGATATATCAGGATGGTCGGCAAGGCATCACTGCCATTACGACGAACAAGACCAATCACATGTTAGTCATCACAGTCCCCTCAGATGTTGTTAGGATAGACAATATCACATAGAAATCCGTATCTATTCATATGAATGTACTAAATTACTACCCAGTAAATTTCAGCAACCCAGAAAGGCAGATTCTCTATGCACTACTTCCTATAGATATACAAGAGCGCGCGGGCACACTCACACACGTGACACAACTACCCACAAACAAGAAGAGAGCGGGAGAGGAGGAGGAGGTTACATTTGATTGTAATTATATAAAGGCAGGCGGGCCAGGGGATGGGTTGGAGGGGGGCACTTTTGGGAGGGTTTATCTCACCGAATCTGGGCATGCTACTTCACAGGACCTAGTGTTCAAATACCAAAAGACTTTTCAGGCTAAAACATTTGTGGGCCGATGACCAAAAAGGTTTTACCTGGTAAAACAAATTCAACTGAGTTTTTGAACCAAACGCAGGAAAATAAGATTTATTATTTTTGTCTCAAGAAATGGGGAGCTGATATATCAGAAATGTCAGAAAGGCAGGGTTTTCCACACTTTACAAATAACTAAACATTTGACAACAAAAAGTAAACCACCCTAATCCAAGAAAACATCCTAACGGAATGTCAACACAAACAAAATATGTTGCCAAATTAAAAATGGAACCTAAGTATATTTAGTAGAAATTGAAAAGAGTAATAAACATGATTGCTATAGCATCACAAAACAGAATATCACTAGTGTATCACAAATAAAACCAACATACAACGAAATCAAAATTATCTAAAAATAAGAGAATTAAAACAGAGTCATCAGAAAAAGGCGAAAGGTGTTTTGAATCATATATTGATCATTTGAACTATGCTTAAAAATCATCATGTGACCCTGTTTTGTTAATCTTGACATAGAAGAAAGAAACTTGGCAAACAAAACCACAAAATTCAACCAACCACGTGGTTTTTTTCATCTGTTCAAAATAAGAAGGCCAAAACATTAAAAAGAAGTGGGTAACCAATCAAATTTTCATGAAACAAATTGTTCCAATTTCGAGCATATTAGTTCCTCAAAACTGGAGGGGGTCCCAGCCCAAACCATTTCAGAAGAACGAAAACAGTACTAACAAAATGGCCTCATAGAGAAGATTAGTCAGACTCAACACAATATGATTCAGACATATGCTTGTCTAATTTTAATCAGTGGCCGCTAACCAACTATAAAGATTAAAAAAAATTAATAACATACAGGCATCACAGATACATAAAGTGAAAGAATACATAGAAAATAGAACCTTTTATTATTTCTTTGAATTTTGGTAAGACTTGGTTAGGGTGGTGATATATCAGGATGGTCTGCCATTACAACAAATGAGGCCTATAACATGGAGTCATCAATAGTCCCTCAAAACTCTTTATGACACCATAATATCATATAAATCAACAACTATTCATAACAGTGTAGTGAAACAATGGCTTAGTAATTTCAAGCAAACAAGACCAAACCAACCACACACACAGAGAGCGCCGACCAAACGGACTGGGATCTTCCGTATCCATTAAACTGCACTTATATAGAGGTGGGGGAGCTAAGAATTAGCAGGGGGAGGGGGAATCAAATATATCTAAGAATGATAAAATTAAAACAGTGTCATCAGAAAAGGCAAAAGTGATTCAAATGATTAATCATATATATGATCATTTGAAGTATGCTTAAAATCATCACGTGACGCTGTTTTCTGAGTTTTGACAAAACGACACCACAAAAAATTCAAAGCAAGCAGATTTTTACTATTAATCAGTTCACCAAAAACGCGGCCAAAAGATAAGAAAGAAAAAAGTGAGAAAAGGAGGGGAAAAACCTCAGAAGGAAGGCAGTAGTATGGTTGTAATTAGGGGTGTGCAAAAAACCCGAGGCCCGACAGACCCGACCCAACCCGAAGGGTTTCGGGCGGGGCCGAACATGTGGTTCCGTCGGGTACGGGTTCATTTTTTGAAAAAAATCAGTTTTCGGTTCGGGGCTCGGGAGTGCTGTTTTTCTTATCCGACCCGACCAAACCCGACCAAAACACGGCCAATTCACATAGATTACTTCGGTTTTGGTTGGACCCGACCCGACCCGTCCAAAAAATCGGGTACGCGGACGGTTATTCCCCCTCCTTCGGTTCGGGTTCGGGGCCCAAAAATTCAATACCCGACCAGTCGGATCGGGTTCAGGTTCGGGGCCGAATCCGACCCGTCCGACCCGTGCACACCCCTAGTTGTAATCATGATTATTCATTCATACATTAACAATACATTTTCCTCATCATTGGCATTGAGAAAGATAAAACATTAGATGCACTCAAAAGGTGATTAAAATCCCTCAAAACACACTCACTCATTGACTCAAACTTAAATCAAAATGAGTTTTACTCGAACTTTTACTCCAACCCTTCCTCAGATTTTATAAGGCTACTTTTTGGCTCTCAAATTAACAGCTATTACATTATTCAAGCATTTTTCCAAATTTACGCATAGACTTGAAATCATCCAATCCAATAGAACTTTTCCTATCAAATGAAGCTTTCACTAATATTTGGGTAGAGGCTTGGGTGAAGGCCTCTGAAATGGGATGGAGAAATAACATAAGAGCATATTCGATCATCAAAACTGCAGCGGATTCTACCCATTTTAACGGGAATTTTTAAAAAAAAAAAATAAGAGTATCAACAAATCGGCCTCATAGAGAAGATTAGTTTGTAAACACAATAATATGATTCAGACATATGCTTGTCTAGTTTAATCATTGGCCAATTTATAACTATAAAGATCAAAATATTAACAACAAACACTCATATGGACAACACAGATGCACAAAGTCATACATATTTAAGAAATAGATTTAATTCTTGCTTTTGTTTTTGGTTTTGGTTTTGATTAGATTTGTGAGGGGACTCAGTTTATGGGTGGTGATATATCAGGATGGTCGGCAAGGCATTTCTGCCGTTACGACGAACGAGACCAATCACATTCATCACAGTCCCACTCAAATACACATAAAAATCCAAAGAGCAACGCTGCAGCGGCAACAATATGTACTCAAAATACATTGCTCAAATGTTGTCACCAAAGTATTATTGAAATCGAAAACCATCCACATGACGTGTAATTCCTATGGATTGACATGCATCTAAAATCAGATGATACAACTAATCAGAATCAACATCATTGCCCAGTAATTTTCAGCAACAAGAAGCAGAGATTAGCAAAACCACTACTTTACACATACCCAAACACAGAGAGAGAGAGAGAGAGAGAGAGAGAGAGATAACCTCATCGCAGAGGGCCGCCAAAGGACTATGATAATAGAACTATGATAATGGAATCCAGTCGACTGTACTTATAGAGAGGCGGTGCGGGAGATGGGGTTTAATGGCGGGGCTAGGGTTTTACTGTATTACGATTGTTGGACAATTTTATCTTTTTTCTTATTCCTGGGACAAAAATGTCCCCAGGGTACAAATGCCATCTCCTAACTCTCTGTTTGGAACTTGTCCAAAAGGAGTGGAAGAGTAGAGAAAATTTTACTAAAAATTTCCACACTTGTTTGGTTTTTAAAAGTGTTCTAAAAAGGGAATTAATCAGTGATTAATCGCTGGTGGGACCTATCCGACTAGATCCGACTGATTGTTATGTACTGGTTAATCGCCGATTACTACAGTAATTGATATGGGCCAATTAATCACCGATTACTAGGCCTCGAAGCTCGAAAGTGACCGACCTCCTGACTAGTTCCTATTGACTTTAAAAACATTGATTTTTAAAGAAAGATTAGGGAAAATTTCAAATACAAATATACAATTTTACCTCCAATTTATTTTCAAATTTTCCCCTCATTTCCCTCTTAATTATTTTTCCTTCTTTTCCATTAATTCTCTCAAGTTCCAAACAAAGTCATGTTTTAGTTCCCCGAAAAAACAAAGCCAGTTTTGTTGTCCCTATTCAAATTTTTTGCGCAATTATTAATTTTGCGTCCAACTTTTGAAAATTATTAGAGCATTAGCAGTGGAATATACAAATGTGAATAATCAAAACATGCCACATCAAATTTTGATTATCCATTTAGAGGTTGCTAAAGTTAACAATGTCAAATCCCACATTAGTTATTTTTTGCCCATAATCAAAATCAATGGGCCCTCCAAACTTTTTCCTTTCATTTCACGCATATTTTTTGAAAAAAACGGTTTTTTAAGGAAAAAAACAGTTTGTTAGAACAGTTCAAAAAAAATTCGAAACAAAAAACAATTTTTCAAAAACACACTTTGTTTACTTAAAAACTATAAATACAATTTTGAGAAATTTTGAAAGAATTGTATTTACACAAATAATTTTGAAAATTTAAAACTATAAATACATTTTTTTTAAAAGCAGATTTTGTGTAAAAACAGTTTTCTATAAAAGAGTTTTTGAAATTTCAAAAACAGTTTTTTGAAAAACACACTTTATTTACTTTACGTTTTTAAAAATTTTGAAAATTTTTTGTAAGAAAAAAGTTTCTGGAAAAAAATCTGAAAATTATAGTTTTTTAAAATTATTTTTTGAAAATATTGTTGAGAGAGAGAGAAAATATTTTTGTGTAATGTTGGTGTACTTGATTGAGAGATAAAATTTGGTTATTGACAAAATATGCTAGTTTTGATTATTGAAGAGCCAAAATTTGATGACTTGTTAAGAGGTTGTTTAGATTTGATTATTTCAATGTGAACCTTTTTTGATCCAATATTGTTAACTTTAATAATTTTTTGTTCTGCTTATTCTACTGTGGATGCTCTTAGTTCATCTTGACAAGAGATATTTAAAAAGTAAAAAAAAAAATTGACTTTTTCCAGAGGTTCCATGCTACAAACGAAAATTCCAAACGTGCAAGAAAGCAATTGCTTCGACTTCTTCCTTCCCATTCATCAAATCATGACTCACCATTTCATCAAATCAAATCATGCTTCGTCCAGAGACAACTCAGAAGGACTGGGCTATTCAAGCCCTTCTTAACGACATATATCTGTCATTTGATTCTAATTTAGTGTTTAATTGTATAATCGTCAGGCTAATACATGTGCTAACTGGCTAGCCTGTTTGAGTAGGATCAAACCACCCACCCCCCCCCCCCCCCCTCCCCCCCGGGCTTTGCTCCTTGATTCGTATGGATCTCTAATAAAAGACCTGCTTTGATCCCCGTTGAGCTGCATATCGATCTCCCATTTCATCAAAAAAAATCAAGTGGTTGTCGGAATCTGTTCCTGTGCGTGTTTCATTCGCCAGAGTAGGAGTGTTTGATTTTATTTATTTTTTTGTCAATCGATAGAAGAGATTATTTTTTCATAAGGTATGAAAAATATAATACAAATCCGGAACACGTCATCAATTGTGAGAGTCTACGAGACAATCAAACCAAACAATTCAATCAATACAAGAAATAAACTCATTATAGGGTAGAAACAAAGAAAGAAAGGAAAAACCCTTTTAAGGGAAGAAGTCCCACACGTAGGTGAAAGGGACTCGAACTCCTTACCATCTAGTGAGATACAAGAGTCCTAGCCAACTGAGCTAGCCTCAGTGGGTTAGGAGTGCTTGATTGGTTGAGTGTTGTTTGTGAGGTTTTATTTCTGTTGCTTTTCAATTTGTTTTTCTGTTTTTCCCTCCGATTTCTTACTGTGAGTCTTTCTCTCGGCTGAGTTTCTCCCAATTCGGTGATTTTGTTGGGGTTTTATTCGTTGGTTTTGGGCGGTTGTCAGAAGTTGGTTGATAATCAAGGGATCGCCATGCATGTTGGTTTGTGAAGTTCTGGAGTTATAAGCTTGCAAATCTAGATATCCTGATTATTGTCTCTTCTGGAATGGTTAACCCTCTTTGGTTGTATGTTTACTAGAAATTGCTCATGCCTGAAGGCACGGCTCGAAATCGGTTTTCAATTCATACTCAATTTTGAAGGCTAAGTCCCCATTTGGAACATTCTAACTACACAAAAAATAAAAAATAATAACTCAAGTACATCCACTGATTAACTTGAATCAACACATATACAAACTAACAAACTAATAGTTATAGCCCCCACCTGAAGGCAATTATCGCCAGCCATTTAAATTCACAACCAGTTCGACCATAGTACAACCTGTATATCACAACTGGCAAAACCCAACTGTAATCAATAAATTCACTTTATGTGCTTAACAAAAATCAAGCTTCAGAATGTAAGAATACAAAACCAATAATTATACTTAATCAGCCCTTCAATTAAGAATACAAAACCAGTAACATCTAGCGTTTATTCATTAAGTTTTCTAAAATCAAGAAAAAAAGACAAAACATAATCAGTCCTTCAATTGAATATAAAATGTAATTCCACTTCTACTGCATTATTGAAAAAAAAAATTGTAGACTTTCTAAGTTTCAAGCTCCAACCAACTCAATATCTGTTACTCCCTCCATCCCTTTATTTGTGTCCAGTATTCCATTTTGGGCTGTCCCTTAATAAGTGTCCATTTTGTAAAGTTAGGGGGGTAAAAGTTGGTATATTGTCTATTATGTCCCTAAAAGTAGATTTTATTTTAAAAAGTTAGTGAGTAAAAGTGTAATGATGATGGGTAAGTAGGGAAAGTGGAGGATAAAGTTGATGTGAAAGGTGTAATGATGATATCTTTTTAATAAGTTGGAGTTACGAAGCAAGACATTTAAAAAGGGACGGAGGGAGTACTTATTAGCTAATGCAACTTGTCAAAAAATATTTGGCAATTTAGTTCATATACCATTTCAATTATCTAGCAAAAAAATTTAATGTCATACAACCTGTCAAAAAAAGAAGTAAACAACAGCAAACCATGACTTACTGATTTTTACGTGGTTCTCCCTAAATAGAGACCGCGGTTCGATTCAAAGTCATCCACTATAAAAATGTAATTCCACTTCTTCTTAATCATTGCCCGTGCCTGAAGGCCCAAATCAAAGAATTCATTATTCAATATGATTTCGAATGACCTTAGTTAGGTGAAAGCAAATTGATTGTGCCTAAAGACACATACCAATACAATTTTATCACCACCAAAAACCAATTGCTCGTTATGCTATTGACTACATCGATTACTACTACAGACAAACTCATCTTTGTCCAAAAATAATGTGATTGTTTGACCACCATAGTATAAAACAACAACCATTATAATACTGGCCAAACTTAAACAAATGAAATAAAAAACACATGAAAAGCCAAAATCAATACTTGCCATAGTCAAATCTAATTCAAACTTTTGGTACATTAATTGCATTCAAATTCTAACATGAAAAAAAAACTAAATAATAGATCTAGAGTCAATCTCATACACAAAAGTAACAAAAAGGGCACTCCACAAAGGTCGTATTTAGCAAAAGGATCATAGTTGCAAAAATTTGTCTTCAACACTTTTCAAGTATCTTGAAATTTTTCTCTTCATCACCATCCCAAAATTTCTTGTGTCAAAACATATCTATTTTGTCCAAAGAGCAGAATTATATGAAACTGAACATAATTATGTGAATCATTTCTTGTAAAAGTTATCTTAGTCATCGATCTCGTCTTTTCGTCTGAACACTATTGTGGTACGATCATTTCTTTTGTAGATGTACTTGTGAATATACTTCACACATCTCATTCCAGCAAAAACTTCCACATTGATTTGGGGATTGAATAGTCGAGCAAGATATGTATTGTAAGAGACCACCTCCTTGTTATCAGCTATTGACTCCTCGCAAAGTACATCTACAGAGTATAACGCTATTTAATCTTTATACCAAAAAATAATAATGAAAGAGTGCAAATAAAAAGGTATACATAATAATGGATTAAGCATGGAATTAAGTAAGTTATTTTTACAATTTTCACAAAGTCCCCATTGAGCTGAATAAGAAAATAAATAATTCAATGAAAGACATAAAGTCACAATTAAACTCTACTCGTTTAGTTACTACACCTATGTGCAAAGCAATTTGAATTTGATACGTCAATGGAAGTTTATATAATGCATGTCACTATTACTATAAATGCATACCATTACGTGCATGTGTCAATTTCAACAGTTTGCTTTTCATTTGCTTCTTGAGCATTCTCATGTAGACGAACTTTTTTTGACACGTGAGCCACATTTATTTCTTCATCAACTAGTACTTGATCATCTGCATGTGTCTCCACTCATTCAGCCACTGGAACCATATTAATTACATTCTCACAATTCATATCTAGACACACAAAAAGAAAATGAGAATTAAAAGAAGGCATAAGAAAATGAGGGTCAAACAACTTGTAGAAATTTGCCGAATAAAAAACTAACTAATTTTTCTACTATTGAATCCAAATCATTAAATTTGATGTAGAATACCAATAAAAAATCAAAGGAAACATGCATGCTAAGAAGAAAAAAAAAGATGGTATCAAACTTTTTTAGATAGGGAATTGATAATACCAAAATTCTTTTTGTTCCTATCAAAACTTTTTTTGTTCCTGTCAAAACTCAATGTTTATCTCTCATTGCATGATTCAATTGCCCTCCACTACACAAATTATTTTACAAAAATGCACCTTGAAATCTCTTGGGAGTATTTTAACGTTATTGCAGACATTTTCCAAAAATTATTTCGCTTGGGAAAAATAGAAGAGTTAGTCTATTCAGAATATGTGCAAGATTTTGAAAAAGTTTAACCAAAAAATAGAAGAGTTGATCTATTCAGAATATGTGCATAGGAATTTAAAACAGAATATACTCCTTAGCTATACTATATAATAATTAAGCAGGGGTTTAGAAACCGAGCGTAATTTGTCGAAAAGAAAGAGAACGAAAGAGCCATACCTGGGACGAGAGAACCGGAGGGAGGGCGAGAGTCGGGGAGACAAAAAAGAGAATTGGAAAGAAAACCCCCACACCGTCACAATTTGTTCCTTAGGTAAACAAAAAAGTAATCGGAAAAAAAACTCGAACGTAATTTGCCGAAAGAAAGAGAACGAAAGAGATATACCTGTGGAGAGAGAACCGGAGAGAGGGCGAGAGTCATGAAGACATGAAAGAGAACTGGATTGAAAACCCCCACACTGTCGCGCTTTGTATTTTCAGCAGAGAGAGGGCGAGAATGAGAGTGAGGGAGACAGAAAATAGAAGTGTAAAGAAAACGATCAGGAAGAGAGAGAGCGCGCGAGAGAGAGAGATTCGTTCACCCAAATTTCGTTACCAAAAACGGAAAAGATTAAAACGGCAATTTCAAGGATTGTTTTCCATTATGGCATGACATTATGTCATTACTCGAAATTCTTCCCTGTAGGATGGCATTATGATCAGTCATTATATTCAGTCAAAATTAATCATCTTTATATTCCATAACTCAATATATAATGTCAACCCAAAAATTTGGTTCATTGCCAAAAAAAACTGACTGTTCCATAACGTAACTCAATATAATGTCAACCCAAAAATTTCTTTCATTGCCAAAAAAAACCTGACCATATTGAACAACTCAACGGCTAGGATTTATGCAGAAAAATGTGTACTAAATCAAACGGTGAAGATTTATGCAAAAAAATGTGTGGGCCACCACACCATCGTGAATTGTATTATAGATATCGTATCAATGAGGGGAAAAAAAAGTACCCCAATTAAAATGTTACAATTAATAATGATCGATAAAGCCTTCGACTTAAATGATAAGTGTGGGGTTGATGCAAAACAATAAGCCTGTTGACACAGAACAAAACCAGCATAGATCGCACATAGAGTTTTTGTGGGTCCATTACGGGTTCCACACAAATTATTCGAGTCGTTCATCAAACGTAAAATATTTTTTCAATGGCCTCCATTTAAAATCAGCTCAATCTGATACTTATAGGTGCTCGATTTAATCATCTAATTTTTCATTATTTTGAAATTTGAATGAAAAATTAGACGATCGTATCGAGTATCTATAGGTATCAGATTGGGTTGATTTTTTTGCAAGGACCCTTGAAAAAATATTTTACATTTAATGAACGGCTCGAATCGCTTGTGTGGGACCCATAGTGGGCCCCACAAAAAATTTGTGCGCAATCAATATCGATTTTCTCTGCGAATAGCACAGTTGATTTCAAAATAACGCTACTACTCACACAGCAATTATGTACAGATTCTGTGCACAGATTCTATGTGGGGCCCACTAAGGGTTCCACATAAATGATCCGAACCGTTCAATGTAAAAATATTTTTTTCAAGGGTGCTAGCAAAAAATCAGCTCAATCCGATACCTATAGATGCTCAATTCAAAATTTTATTTTTTCGTTCAGATTCTAGGATAATGAAAAAGTTATATGGTTGGATCAAGCAACTATAGACATCTAATTGAGCTGATTTTCGGCATAGACTCTTGAAAAGATATTTTAGATTTAATAAACGGCTTGAATTATTTGCGTGGGACCCACACAAAAATATGTGAACACAATCTATGCATTTCTGCTGTATGAGTTTCATTACTGATTTCCAAATTACTCATAGTGTAGTACTCTCCATCTAGGAATGGCAACGGGGCAGGACAGGGCGGGTTTTTGCATACCCCGATCCGAAAATCATTATCCGCCCCCAGCCCCGCCCCGACCCCGACCGGATTTTTTTGGGGTACCCCTGTCCCCGCCCCGCCCCGTAAAAATTAAAAAAATTAAAGTATAAGTAAAAAATTAAAAAAATGCAAAATAAGAATAAAAATTATCTAAAAAATAAAAGTTTTGAAATTATTTTTGTGTCTTTTGGTATCGTAGTTTTATCTAAACTTTTAATGGCAATCAGTATTTTAAATACTTCATTCCATTTCTTTATGTGTAGGATTTATTTTAAATATTTGAAGAAAATTTTTTAAAAAATCCACTAAACACCAATACATATCAATTTTTATTTCATTTTTAAATTTAATTAGACTACTTGACAGTATAGAGACATTGTTTTTTGGATTAATGCTAAAAAAATTAAAGGACATGTATATAAGTGTATATACACACACACACACACACATGCCGGGTCGGGGTCGGGTAATTTCGGGGCGGGTTTAGGAGCAGGGTACTTTCGCCCCGAACCCGGGCGGGTTTGGAAAATTTTACCCCGACCCCGACCCGACACCCGAAAATGGAGTGAAAACCCCACCCCGTTCGGGGCGGGTTTGCTTGCCATCCCTAACTCCATCCACGGCTCCTCCAGTCTGTTGGTATCGGCAATCTCTACCGGAATCATCGTTAGTAAGGAAACTCTGATGTTGACCGATCAAGATCCTCACCTTTATTGATTCGAACCCGTAGTTGGACCGAAGAGGGAGATTTCTTGCTGTTGTGCACCAGGTGGTGAAGTGGCGACGGTCCGTCCTCCAGGACAATAGTTATGGCTCGAACCAGACATTCCACGGCGGATCAAGATCCCCTATGATCACGCTCAGGAAGGAAATGCTATGTTGGTCGCCCCTTTCCACCCTTTTTTATTATAAATAAAAAAATAAAAAAATCCTCACCTTTAAGATGTCATACAGAATCACAGATGGACGGCCGTCCGTGGCCCCCTTTTTTTGGTTTTTTCCCATTTTATTTGGAAAAACGTCCATCCGTGGTCGGCTTATAAGAAATTTAACAGTATATGGGAGTTATTTTCGCACTCTTGTTTTTTTTTTTTTGTAAGTCACACCCCTTTTTTGATATTCAAAGTTCACACTTGACCGGAAGGAAATCTTAAACCTGGGAAGCTAACTAATTAGAATATTCATTCTATGGAACTTCTTTTCGACTTTATTGACCCTTTTTTTTTTAATTTTGGGCATAATTTTTTACTCACTTCGTCTTCATTCTTTAGTCCATTTTGGGAGTTCGTGTCACTTTTCAATTGATTATATCTTATAATCTATAATTTTTAGGTGATTTTGAAAACATCGTTTAAAAAAGCTCATTGAAATCTATCAAACAAGATGCATATTGCATATAAATTGTAATACCAATTAAAAGTTATACTCCCTCCGTCCCTTTATTATAGTCCAGTATTCCATTTTGGGTTGTCCCTTAATAAGTGTCCATTTGGTAAAGTTAGTGGGTAAAAGTTGGTACATTGTCTATTTTGTCCCTAAAAGTAGATTCCATTTTGAAAAGTTAGTGAGTAAAAAGTGTAATGATGATGGGTAAGTAGAGAAAGTGGAGAAAAAAGTTGATGTGAAAGGTATAATGATGATGTTTTTTTAATAAGTTGGAGTTACGAAGTAGGACATTTAAAAAGGGACGGAGGGAGTAATTAGTTTTTTATCTAGTTGGGATATGATGAGGGACAAAAGAATGGGGATGGATGGAGTACTCTTTAGACTTCACTCGTCGAGATGGATAATTAATCTAATAAATATGACGCGAATCAAACAAAAATTCAGTAAAGACAAACAAAACAAAAGAAAAAAGAAAAAAGAAAAAAAAGGTTTACAAAATGCGTATGGTCTGTATGCACGTGTCAAACAATCTAAGCCCATACAAATTAGTCTTCCATGTATGACTAGAAATGTAAAACAGAGAAGAAAAAGGTGACTAGAACTTTGAATTTGGAGAAACTTCTAGACTTGTGCTCCGAAATTCCAAGTATAACTGGAATCCGGGATACCAGGAAAAGAATCTCAAAGTGCAAGTGTCTACTTGAGAGAGAGAGAGAGAGAGAGAGAGAAGGGAAAGGATTGGTGAAGGAAACAGATATGGCAGTGAAAATGCAGATTGAAGCCATGGCTTGTGCTTCTGAAGCTCTTTGTAGATATGAAAAATTTACTGCCAATCACAAGTTGTCACGTGTTACGAGACCTAGTAAATAGGGCACGGTAAATGACCAATCAAATGTTGCCATATGTATCAAGGTCAAAAGTCAAGATGATGCGTATAAGCCAATCAAATGGTGCCACGTGTCAAAGTGACACAATTATTATTTTTATTAAGCCCGGCCAATCAAATTAAGCTACTTGGTAAAATAATAATTGTGTTTCACTTCACAAATAATTGTCTTTCTTAAAATAAAAGAAAGAAGCATAATTATTGAAGTTTAATTATTTCTTTTACACTAAAAGAAAAAAGAAATAATTAAAGGGAGATAAATATGAAGGAAGCAGAAATTGGTTATGACTCTCCAACCTACATCTTTATAAATAGAGGTGCTCTCTTCTCATATTTTTCCATCAGCACATTGAAGCACACAAGCTCTAGAGCTCCGAAGATCAAAGCCCTCAAGTCTGCAGCCAGTTCAAGTCAAGTCCACATCAAACAAGACGGTCCACATCAAAGTCCAAACAAGACGGTTCTTCAGATCAAAGCTTAAAAGCCTTGAAGAACGCACTCCAGAACTCTGAAGATCAAAGCCTCCAAGCCCTTCAGAATTTGCATTCATCTATCACACGCAAGCTTCTGAAGTTCTGAAGATCAAAGCTGCGAAGGCCCTTCAGAATCTTTCAAGTCCACATTAAGCTAGACGCTCTTCAGTTCAAAGCATCCAAGCCCTGAAGAACGTTCAAGCCAAATCCACCAATCATCAGTCTCCTTCTACCAAATTGAAGATCTTAAAGACCGATTTGAGAAGAAGTTCAAAAGCCCTCAAGTCAATATCCACAAATCCGCCATCTTTTTCAACCGAATTGAAGAAGATCAAGCAATTCAACTTGAGAAGAAGCTTCAAAGCCCTCAAGTCAAAGCCCAACAAAGTTGTCGTCATCTTCGCAAAGACTGCAGAAGATATCGCCGTTCAAATCGAGATCAAGCTGTCAAGCCCCCGTTCAACATCCGAAGAGAAGAATCAGAGTAAGAGGATTAATTTTCTTTGAAAATTGCATCAGAGATTGTAACCCTAAATTTCTCAAATTAATAAAATTGACTTATTCGGCATCTTTCCGTCTTTTTTTGTAAATTCAAATTTTGCGTGATACACTCTCTTGATCTCTATGATAGCTCTGACTGCATCTCTATTTCAGCTCACATAAAAAAGGTACTACTACTTCCACCCAACTCCTGAAAATCAAAATCTTATATCAATCTAGCTATATATACCGAAATCTAGACTAGAGCACATGCACAAGCAGGTTCAAGACACATACTGCATATATGCGAAAGCAGACCAACAACGAGTCGGATATATAGGGCCAGTTAAAGATGTGGTAGTAGTAGACGATCCTGAAAGGAAACCCAGCTCAAACCATGAAGTAGGCACAAACTAAATCTATAAGAAAGCCGCTCCACAATGGGACGGGAAGGAAATCCAACAGAAAAAAAGCAAATAAATCAAATACACCCCACTTATTCCATCTCCGCCCAGAAATTAATCGAAGTAGTAAAATCTGTCGTTGAGTCGACAAAGACCGACTCCAAAGTCGCCTGAGTCGCTGGAGTTGAACCACGTCGCTGGAGAAAGCGGAGGGCGTAAGTAAGATCTGACGTCAAGGGGTTTTCATTAAAAACTACATGACCACATTCTAATATACAACTCTCTCCGCCCCAATTTGTTGTTACTATTTTGACTTTCACAATATTAAAAGAAATATCACAATTACATTGACTTTGTGTCAATTTAAATTTTTTTGTCATGTCATTAATTTATTTCACTTTCCTTTCAAATCAAGTTCAAAATTTGAATTTGGGAGGTAGAAACAAGGGGTAAAATGGTAATATGAACATCCAAAATTAAATTTTTTTGAAACAAGCATATCATTTTGGAACATCCCAAAAAAGAATAAGGGCACAACAAAGTGGGGCGGAGGGAGTAACAAATTAATATAGCTAGAAAAAGAAGTTCCATATATATACACTATCGGATTCAGAACTAAATTAGTACTAGGACAAATAGTCCAAGATTACTAATCCCAGGACTCTTGATCCTGTCAATTTAATCCCTGAATCAAACGAGGCCGGGTAATTAATAATAACATTTGAACCTTGAATCTAAAGAATTGTCGAACGGCCTTGTTCGTTTTGGGATCACCAAACCCCTGGGCACGGTCTCCAATAAATCTTCTATATTTTTCTCTCTCCACTCATTACTCTAAAATCCTCCCTCAAAATCCAAACCGAACAGGACATACTCTCTTGTATAAATGTTCCCAGTATTGCGGAGCCGCAAAATTCGCGTCATGAGATTTCAACAGTATTCCATAAGCAAACTTTTACATCTAATAATATCCTTTCCAATACCTTTTGTTTTGATTGTAGGAAAATGTTATTGTTGGGCTAATGTTATTTCAATCAGACGCCATACAGTACTTACAAAAGCCATTGGTTATTCTCAACAACCATCAAGACTTCCCACTTACCAGAATATATGGGCAAGGAAAAGAGAAAACAACTAAAGTTTTTTCCTTCAGTTTCGTACCTATTAGCATCTCCAACCCATGCTCTAATCCTTCAAATTTTCCTTCATTCCTCCATTTTGAGGGAAATCAATTCTAACCCATCCTCCAAAAAGTATTTTGACATCAATCCTCCAAAAAGAAAGTGTTTTGGAGGATGGGTTGAAGCAAACACATTCTCCAAAACAGTAAAAACTAAAATATAGAGATATGGAGGATTAATATGATTCGTTTAAATACAGTACCGATTCCGGTTAATCTATTTTTTTGCTTGAATAATACTACTCAATATCAACACATAAGACCGTGTTAAGTATCTAGACCTCTCTTCGCCGTGCAAAAAAAGTCACACTAACTGTGGAGGCTTCGGTTATTACCTCGGTAAATAGACTCCCGATAACTGAGGACTTATGGTTGAAACAATCTTTAGTCCTACATAGGCAAGTCCTTGAAGATACGCTTACTTCCACCGACTCGGTATAGATCCTCCTGTTATCGCTTCGGTTAATGTCCGAGATATGCGTTCCGTTGAGATATCTTGAAAGAATGTAACCTGGCAGGAGGGGACCAAGGGCGCCACGTGGCAGATAGGACCACCATGGCCATGTGCTTCGTAACCGCCTTATCCAGTGCATCACCTATGACGTCACAGAAGGCGGTTACCTAAGCGTGACTCCCACGCGCTTCCTTGGAGGCCAAGTAAACATAGGTCTATAAAAAAAAAAGGGATTCTAACCTAAAGAGGTACGCCACTCTACCCTAACCCTAGACCTAAACTTCTCTCCTTACATCTAACTTGATCGTCGGAGGGTCACTGGGCTTTCCAAGCCCTAGTGACTGGTTGCAGGTTCCCAGGCGGACGGGCGGAGCAACGGAAGAGGAGTATTGTGCCAGGCGAAGGCCCCTCCAAATCTGAACCCCGACACTAACTTCACTTGGGAATCGTATTTCTATTATAACAAGAAAATTACGTATTATTCGAACTGAAAATTCACCACATATGTGTATTCATATGTATCTACAACCATGTTATTACTCCTGTATGTATAAAAAAAAAAAAAAAAAAACTCTTCCACGGAAGAAATTCACTCTTTTTTGGAAGAATTTGTTTTAAATTCAGATCCTTAAATGCTGAGACAACGGCTGAGATGCTCCCTATAATTCTGTAGTGACTTTGTTCACGACAAGGTATCCGAATCCCTGTGTAGTGGCTGTATGTATGGATACATGGAATATGATTATACAACGCGTGATTTTGTTCACTTTCTTTATCAGATGGGTTGAATTTCGGCCCATGAGTCTTTGACAACTAAAACTCACATGGCCGGCTATGTTGTTACAATTACTACTATAATATATAACCACAAACACTACACTCACATATTTAGGTGAGTCTCACACAAGTTGGAAATGTAGTGTATGTGAGCCTCAATATGAATGTGATAGGTTTGTGTAAGTGTTTGTGATTGTAGAATGGTTAATATTATTATTCTATTCTTCTCATAATTGGTGGCATGACATTCGCTTGCATGTCTGACTATGAAGGCCAATATCCAACTTTTCAAGAATTTTTTTCTTTTATTCCACATATTTTAATAAGTCTACGAAAAATGGAATTTCAGTCAATAAATTGTTCTTGTTTTGAGCAAATTAGCATTTCCAAATAAGAAACAATAACACAAAATTAAACATAAAGTACTTTCTTTTTTTTAACTCAAGTATTTGGGGCAGCAAACGCGCAACTCGCGCGACTAATCTTAAAGAACCAATTCATTATCCACTAAAAAAAGTATTTTATTCCTTTTGCGATGCCGAACTGCTTAGGCCATGAGCAGCTACAATATTATAAGTTTCTTCCTCCCATAGCAATTTCTCCAAATTTGGGTTGACTTTTTCTTTGAAATTTTCAGCAATTCATTAAAAAAGGGAAAAAATTCTGCCGTGGAAAAGAAGAGAGAAGCATGTACGATATAAAAAGTATTTCTGGTTATACTTAAGTAATATATTTCAATTGATTGTGACTCCCTTTAATTATGATGATAAATTGATAATAAAGTCATACTCAAATGGAGGGAAAAAATATATGGGGAAAAACTGAACTCTAAAACTATCTATGATCCTTCAACTTCCATTCTCCTTTGTCCATTAGCCTTGTACGGAGTATATATTTCCGGGTTGCTTTTGGATGTGCAGGGAGATTGTGGAAAAGAATATTTAAATAAGATAACTAAAAAGAGCGAATGAGTGTTAAATTTGGAAAAAATTAAATCGACATCCTATTTAGAGAAATTATTTAGGTGCCCATCTTAGTGGATTTCCTTTTTTTTATTTTTGGGCCAATATTGTATACATTAGCGGGGGTCAGTGAGGGTGTTAGAGTTTTCACAGGGGGATCCAAAAGCTATCCATAGCCTTAGTATCCAAAGCCCACCCCAAATCAAAACTTCTAGAGAGGGGAAAGTGAAGTAAGAGCATCCACATTATAATAAGCAAATTGGTATGGATAAGCAAACTTAACAATAATGTTAAAAAAATACCTCACATTGTAATAAGTAAAATTACAAGTCTTTTAACAAATAATCAAATTCCATCCATTCCATAACCAAACTTAACAACTTTTACCAATAACCAAAACTCAATAACCAAACCCAATAACCAAACTCAAAACTAAAAAACACACCACATTAGAATCGTCTCATCGAGACGAATAATTTGGTGTGATCGGGTGCGTGATTAAAACTCGTTTGCAATTGGACATAGATACATTGCGTATTGTGGGGGTTTTTTTTTATAGGGATGCAAAAATAACCAATATGGAGGTAAAGTTTGTTAAGTTTGATTATGAACTAAATAGATAATCAAATGCTGACGTTGCACATTTTGGTTATTGATTTTGATTATTCCCATTGCGGATGCTCCAACACTGTGAGACCAGATTAAAAAAAAAAAGAAAAAGAAGTGACACTGTGAGACCCTCTATTCCATTCATTTTCATCTTTCGTCACTACATTTCTATTCAAGACAATGGCGGAGCCATTAAGGGGCTGGGGGTGGCCAAGGCCCCCAGTTGGTTTTTTTTTTTTTTTTTTGCATGTGAAGTTTTTTTTTATTTAACAAAATAAATCTTATTCTACTAGCACTAATTTAGGAGAAAGGGGATGAAGTTGGTGGGATTTGAACTCTCAAATTAAGTTTTTTTTTTAGTGTATTCACTTGGCTGTCACTCAATTTGTCACATGTGAAGTAGAAAAACACTCCTATAGTCATTTCAAAATTTTCTTTTCGGAAAAAAAATAAACACATCTTATGATTTTGATGGTAAAAACCTTTTTTTAGCATACTTAATTACATTTTAAACTCTATTTTAATATACTTAATCAATCTTCAGAATTTCATTTCTATCAAAAAAAAATTATCCTCTTAGTTCGGCCCCTCCCAAGTGGAGATCCTGGCTCCGCCACTGATTCAAGATTTTCGTAGGTCATTTGTGTCCATTCACAATATCTTTTCACAACTCATTATCAAATGCTTGAATGAAAATACGCATTCTAGTTTTCCACTTATTATAGTCAGACCCGCTAAACAAAGAAGGTCTATTGCTCAATTGGCCTTCGGAGAGGAAAGTGCCATAAGAGGTTATTGCCATAGATATTCCTCTAAGACGATTAAAGTAAAAAAAAATCAACTAGAGCCTTAGCAATAAGTACAAGTATTTTTCTTTTTGAAAAGTTGGGTTCAACCTAGGAAATCCAGCGGGGGCACAATGGATGAAAACAAGAGTAAGAGAAGTCGAAATCTCACATGCCACCAGGTGGAGCAGAAGAGTGAGTGTATTTGTCAAAGTTGAATATTGTTACTACTACTAAATTGACACCACTTGACACCAGGTGTCATTGCCTTTGTGAATCTCATCAACCTCGTAAATCAGATCAATCGCCCACTTCTTTACAAACGTGTTAGGATGAGTTACATCTATTGGGATGATCACTTTATCAGCGCCAGCTTGATACATTTCGATCTCCACTTCATCACCGCCTTCTAATTGCAATCCCATGCAACCCTGTGGTATATAAATAAGCCACACATGATCTACATCGGCGGGAATGACAAAAAACTGGAGTGCTGCATCGGACCATCGGATTTTATTACAGATCACACTTCGAATTGATACGTGAGATATTTGTCGGGGAGCCCAGACTACAAAGCGTAGAATCCAACCCAACATTTTCAGGTTCACTGAAGGAGAAGGCGGTACCACAAAAGATACATTTGGCCCTCTACCATCATGGTCCGGGAACCAAATACGAAGCTCATCCTCCCCTGCTGGAACAATAATACCAACAACATCCTCAAGTTTAGAGAGCCCCTGTTCCAATAGATCATGACTATAGTCAGAGTACAAACATCTTTTTCTCAAGATTTGACCTAAAAATAATCAGACATACAAAAGGACTTGGGCTTACTAATCTAAGCGAAGTAGCCAAAGAACTCAATGAAAACATATGATTCATGTAGCCGACTCAATTAATTGGGAAACAAGGCTCGATTTGGTTTGGTTACCACTAAGGGATTTTTGGACTTTTTTTTGTTTTGTCCTTATTCAATTTTTTTCACGATTGTTTGTTTTGCGACAAAATTTTATGAATTATTAATTCGTCTTGACCAGAGGAATCATAGAAGTAAAAAAAATGACTTTTCCAATTATTTTTGGAAATATATATTCAAGCTAAAGCCAAAAAAGCCGTATTACAAAAAATATTAGGGTAAAAGTAGAAAAAAAACTACTTTTTTAATTACCTTCATCGAGACGAATTAATAATCCACAAAAACTTGTCACAAAATAAACAAACACAAAAAAAATTGAATAAAGACAAAACAAAAAAATCCAAAAAATGCCTTAGTGGAAATCAACCTGATACTACAACGGCACTTGGAAGACGAATAGAAATCAAGGATTATACCGATCTTATGACTTTAGAAAAACCATGATTTTACCTTCTTATGGAATCCCGTTCCGCTAAACTTTTTATCTTTTAAGTACTTATTTATCCCTTTAAAAGACATGTCATTCTCACATAATACATCATTTTTAATTCAAAAAATACTTATTTAAAAAATAAGTACTTGTTTTGGTTAGTGAAAAACACCCTTAATTCAATGCGTGAGAGAGACAGAATGTACCTTGCTCTTGGGGAGTTGTTTCAAGAGACTAGTTAAATAATTGTTCTCAACTAATTTATTGGATCCCGAACAGTTCGCAAACCCCCCAAGCTGATCCAATTCAAGTGGTAGGCTTTCTAATGATGGGCAATCCTCTGCAAACACAAAATCACATCCAGGAAGCTTTGGAAGAGATCGGAGCTCTGCACAATTATTCAACCGGATTTCATCCAATGAGATCAACCTATCAATTTCACTAGGCAGATGAGACAAGTTGCAATTATTCAAATTCAATTCCTCCAAGCGAACAAGTTTGCATATACTTTCCGGTAAGGCACGGAAACCATTATTACCAAGTATCAAAGTCTCCAAAGATTCCAAATCCCCAATTTCACTAGGAAGATGCGAGAGCTTGTTATTTCCCACCAACAAATCCTTCAAGCAAGACAGCATACCAATGGAATCCGGTAGGGTACATAAACTGTTTCTTGAAAGATACAAACTCTCTAACGAGGTCAGCCTCCCAATTCCACTAGGCAGATTTGACACATTGTTTTCTTCCAAATGCAAACGCTTCAAGCAAGTAAGGTTACAGATACCATCCGGCAAGGTACTCAAATTGTTTTTGGAAAGATTCAAAGTCTGTAATGAGATTAAATTCCCTATTTCCTCCGGTAGAGATGACAAATGGCAGTCGTCCATATTTAATTCCGTTAACCAGCTGTTGGCCTGGACAGGGGTGCGTGACAACCCAATAGAATCCACACCCTTTGGTGGCCATGTCCAAGACGGGAAGAATGAGCACCATAATTTATATATCGGTCCTTCAAACACTCCTAAGTTTCCTAGCTTGGAGCAGCCAGAGAGATCAAGACGTTTGAGTGATTTCAACATCCAAATGCCAGAGGGAAGCTTCCAAAGTTTTGTACAGTTTTTCATGTCCAAGACAAGAAGTTTGTTCAGACATCTAATAGACTCATCGACCTTCACCAAACTTTTGCAATCATTAAGCAATAGTTCCTCAAGAGAGTAGAGTCCAGAGAAGTCAGGGGATATGGTTAGGTAATGGCAGTGACTGAGGTAAAGGAACTTCAGCTTGCCCATAATCTGTCCAAAAGAATTCGAGAAAAGTTAATTTCCACAAAATATATCGTGCGATAGATGTCGGATAGAGAAAAAAATAAGGATGTACCATGTTTCCATTCCAAACTTTTTTCAGCCTGCTATAACACAAATCGAGAGCAACTAGCTTCTCCATAGAAAAATTCCACGGTATACAATCCAAAGGGAAGCCTTTCCAGCTTAGCCATAATAGCCTTCTGGAAATATGTTCATAACCAATAGTTAGATGAATGTAATCGAGATGAAGCAGCCATAGGTTGTTCATCTTTTCAAATGCCTTGGCATTCACTTGGACATCTATTGCGTTTAGGATGAGGCCTTTAACTGCTTCAGTTCCCTGATATGAAAATCCAATTCATAATGAGGGAAGGAAAAAGTACCTTGGTGAGAAAAAAATATTATAAAGCTGAAAATATTCATGTCAAATAAATAAGAATTAGAATGGGAACAAGTGCATGTAGCATTATTGCACTAATGAAACATCAACAATTGATTAAAATCTCAATGCATATGGCACTCACCGTGCCATATCTCAGAACTTCAAGGACATCGTCAGGATACCACAATCGGCTACGCTTCCCAGGATCCTCAAGAGATTCTTGCCTGACAATTTCTCTGCCCATGTCTCTAATCATATCATGCATCACAATTTGGTCATGATAGTCGTATTTTATGAGACATTGATCAGCTAGTTTCCGAATCCCATCTTCTGCGAAAATGTTGCAACCTTCCAATATTTTTATTGTAAAATCTCGATCCATTCCAACAAAAAAACATGCCATATCTAGGAACAACTTCTTCAGCTGCTCGCTTAGCGTATCAAAACTCATCTTAAGACTTTTGTTAAGTTTTCCCTGAACATCATCATCAGGAATTTTTCTCAATTTCGCTATTGCACGTTCCCATTGTGGTATGCTCTCACCACGGAAATAGGAACCCAAAATTTCAAGGGCTAATGGAAGCCCTCCAGCATAATGCCCAATTTGGCGTGAAAGGTCCAAATGGTCTTGTGGAGGATGGTCTTCCTTAAAGGCATGCCAACTGAAGAGCTCAAGGGATTCGTCCTCATCCAATCTTTCTGGCCCATATATCTCCTTCTCACCCAATTCAAGGATTTTTAGCAAAGACTTATCTCTTGTTGTTATGATGATTCTGCTTCCTGGAGCGAAGGAATCTCGATCTATGGCTAGTGCCTCCAATTGTTGAACATTATCCACATCATCTAGAACAAGAAGAACCTTTTTTCGACCGAAAGCAATCTTTTTTATGACCTCGATGCCTTCATGAAAATTACTTACTTCATGAGGTCTTTTTAATATAGCAAAAAGAAGTTTGTTTTGTAACTCATCCAAACCATTCAGTCGCTGCGAAGTTTCTCTGACATTCACAAGAAAACCGCTACGTTCAAACTTGTGTTGGATGAGATTATATAGCCTTTTTGCAATTGTAGTCTTGCCAACTCCACCCATGCCCCATATGGCAACAATGCCAACACAATTGCATTCCATGTTCAGCAACACATTGAGCTCTGCAACACGACGGTCTAGTCCAACTTGGTGGTTTGGAACATTTAGATGTGTTGGGTTTACTTTTCTAACATCTTCAATGATCATCTTAATTAACTCTGCTTCATCTCTGACAATTTGTACATCATCAATTAACATAAGAAACAAGAATAACTACTCATTAAATCTAGAAACAGCCATGACTATGGTATGAATCATGCTAATTGTGTGACCCGAACCCTAATTTCATACATATCATGCATTTTTACGGTTAGTAAAAAAAAATTGATATGACGTTTGTGTGTAGTATTGTGCATGCATTCATACAGATAAATTAATGTGTTTAGTCTTCGTCTTAATGCTATATCCTAAAGTGTTATTTTCCAAATCATAAAGGAGGGTATTGCAATTGAATTAGGGACCAAGATAAGCATGAATGCTAGGAAGACACGTTACTATGTCTATTTCATGTGTAAGTATAAAAGACATTTTTGTTTCCTAAATTCCAGTCGGTTTGCTTTGTATGTGGTGAGGTACTGGGTGTAATTAAGCATGGTAAATGTTGTGTGTAGGCGCTAAATATTAGAAAGGAAACTAAATTAGTTCATAGGATCATTGAGATGGTAAAGAGACAGAGTTATGAATGAGTTTTAATCTCTAGCATACATCTTCATACATCGGATGTGTTATGAATTGCAATCACTCATTTGCATCGCCGTGTGAATCATGCTAGGTTCAGAGAGGTTCGTGCCCACATCAGCTCCACCTAGGATTTAGGATGAGGTTTCGGTTAATCTGGTTGTTTTTGAAGGTGAGTACATGTGGATTAGATCGATCGGAACTAAACAGATTTCTTGAAATTATTAAAAGTACTCTCTTTTAATGAACTGTGATTTCATTGGTTGAAATATTAATCGAGAATATTGAGAAATGTGTTTTGAGATTCATGCTACGATAGCCTTGCTACCCCGCTCCTGGGAAAATGTAGGAGTGTGCCCCACTCTTGGGCTAATGTAGGAGTGTTTGCCTAATTGGGCTTATACATTATTACTGGCTCGCATATGGGATATGTGAGTGTGTCCCTACCATTGGGAATTAAATTGAATGGCCCCTGGTTTCACCAATGTACTTATTTGCGTTGACTCTCACGGTAACGGTACCATGATAACTTTGGTCGGAGTTAAACGACCCTTGGCTATATGGGATGAGTTGATGGATCTTGTGGTGGACTATGAAGAATACTTGTACTGAAAGAGTTATTTGGTTTATGCTTGATCGATAATTGGTTTTTTAGTTGTTCTTATTTATATGATTCAACTGTACTCATTGAGCCTGTGGTTAGCTCACGCATTCAATGTGTTACTCTTTCAGGTGTCTGAGAATAGAGGTGGTCCATTATATAGCTGTCATCGTCGTCGTCCGGGTGTCCTTTGTGATCTTTTGGGAGCCAGGCTCATTGTACCTTTGGTTTAGGTTGTGATGTTTTTGTGACTTTTGTACTATGTTGTACAATTCACCTATTATTTTAATAATAATGGTTTGGTTTGACTTATGTTCAAATGATTATTTCAGTTTAACTGTGAGGCGATTAGGTTCTGCCACGTCGTATTCTAAGGATGGAACAATTAACCTACCCAGTTTGGGGCGTGACACTAATTTTGGCCAAAAAAGTAGTCTCAATCTTAGTAGCATGCACGAAGCGGAAGCGGGAGCAGGAGCGGGAGCGGGAGCGGGTGCGGGGGAGTTGAGACACCTAGAAGCTCCTAAGGTTGGGAGCGCCTAAGGAGCGTGTATAGATTTCATATAAATACGTATATAAAGTATCTTTAAATACTTAACCATTGATGGAAAAGTGATTACTAATGAGAATTTTCACAATCTTAAAGGGTAATTATAGGAAGTTAGATATTTTCAATTTGTAAAACTTTTTGTGTGATAAGATTTTCATATTTTTACTTCCACAATGGCATAACTCCCTTAAGAGTAAGAGAATAGTTGCCTTAACCGCTCATTAAACTCCCGTCTCGATGGAAGCGAGCTCCCGCTAAGCTCCATCCTGGGAGCGCCGATTCGAGCTCCCGTCTTGGGGCGCACCCATTTTAGAAGGATCTTGCTACTAAGGTCTCAAGTGAGTATATCTGGCCTAGAAACTCAAACAAATAAACTAGTTGCAAGCTTGCAGGAAGCAGAGCAGTGATTGTGAAATCAGTCAAAATATCTTACTCCTATTTCAAAGTTCTTTCTCTGGGCATATCTAAAGTCATGCATAGTAAGGCCTTCTCTTGTTATGATCTGAGGCAAGTACAAATGTCAAATAATTGCGAAGTTCGAAGTGTGTTCAACGGCATTTGAAATTTGATTTATCTAAAATTGTGGTCAACTAAGTACCTTTTAAGATTAATCAACCTTTTAACAGTATGAAAATTTCACCCGCACCTCCAAATATGTGGACTAGTGTGCACTGATGATGTTTTAAGGTCATTTTCTTGTAAACATCAAAAGGGTCGAGGAAAATACCCATCATTCAGCAAGTGTCGACCTGGCAAATTGGCAGCTTTAGTAAGAGCTGTCCTCCACTTTTCCACCTTGCCATCTGGTTCCTCTCTAAGACGCTTTTTGTGGTTGGCAAATGCAACTTGAAGAACCCCCGTCTGCTTCCGCACATCAGATGGAACAACATCATAAAAGATGGGCACAACAATTTGTTTGAAAGTCTCCCTGCAATCCATGATCTTCACAAGTTCATCAAGGCACCACCTCGACCCAACATAGTCTTTTGAGAACACTATTAAAGAAATTCTGGAACCCTCAATTGCTTTAAGTAGTCCATCGCTAATAAATTCTCCTCTTTCGAGCTCTTTGTCATCCCTAAATGTGCACAAACCATTGTCCTCTAAAGCAGCAAACAGATGGCTGGTAAACTTTTTACGAGTATCGGCGCCTCTGAAACTCACAAAGACATCGTATACCCATTGTGGTGAGATGGGTATGGAAGAGGAAGAACATCCTTCTACCCGCGAGGCATCCATTTTTATGCACACAACACAATGTTTTTTTTATAGATCCACACTGCACAAAGATGAATCAAGATTTTGTGAACTTCAGCTTGACAAAATTCTAACTGACATTTGATTGGCTAACAAGAAACACAAATTAATCTAATTGGTGAATCCATATTCACATGGATTGATGAGTTGGTTACTAACTATGAGCACCAAGTATTAGAGTATGTAGCTGTGTGAGTCATAACTCTATATTTAGCTTCAGTGAAGGATCGAGCCACCGTGGGGTTTTTTTTTTTTTTTTTTTTTTTGAACGGCAAAAAAGAATTTTATTAATCTTTGAAAGATTACAAAAATCAAAGGGAGCAAGGAAAAAAGTAACATGTGTCCATCCGAGACTCAAACCCTTAATTGGCAAGATGCCAATCAAGAACCCCAAGAGACCAAAATGCCCAGATAAAACAATACAAAGCAGAGCCCAACACCTAAAAGGCCTAAAAGCCCAAATAAAGTGGGCTGTTTCTACTTTCTCAGCACACCAGGAGACAAGATTATGACCAAAATAAACACCAAAGCCAGTAGTGGAATTTGTGTACACCCCATTTGTAACTTCGTAAAAAGAATGCATAACTAACAAGTCAAGAATTTGCTACCATAAACAAGAAGATATGAATACCATGAACAAAATAATTTGCGTATCATCCTCCAAAAACTAACCAAAAGATTAGGGAGTTCGTTCGCAATGTTTGTAGAACCAATTCAAGAGTTCCGCCTCCTATATATCTATCATCATCTGCAAAATAAAAACACAGTTTATAGAAGCCACATTTAAAATCAATAAATCGAGGGACTTTGACAAATATGGACCAGAGAGAGAGAGTGCAAATGAAAAAGGAATTGAAGATTGTTCGATCTCCTACATAAACAATGGGGGAAAAGGAGACAATATAGTCGTTCGGATTGGAGTGAGGAACGGGTCTCTCTCTCCAGCTTGGGAAGTTTCGGCAAGTAAAGGACCAAGTAAAAAGAGGAAAGTGGGAAGAAAATGATTGTGTGGACAGACGTACGCGTAGAATTATTGTACCCTACTTTTTACCTACTTTTTGATGCAGAAAGTCTACAGTTACCGATCGGAAAATCCCGATCGAAATCCCGACGCCCCGCCGGGCACTCTTCGGCCACCGGATGGCCAATACGATCCGTCCAATAATTCTAAAAAAAAAAACCGAGTGGGCTGCAAGAGAATAAATAGCATCCGACGTGTGTAAGTAGCCGATCCAAGCAGTCCTTTTTTGGCCGATCCAAACACAAAAATGGAGTGCTTGGATCGGCCACCAACATACGTCGGATGCCGTTTATTCTCGCAATGGCCCACTCGGTTTTTTTTTTTAGAATTATTGGACGGATCGGATCGGCCGTTCGGTGGCCGGAGAGTGCCCGGCAGGGCGTCGGGATTCCAATCGGGATTTCCCGTTCGGTAACTGTAGACTTACTCTTTTGATGTTTGATTTCACAAATGCCAAGAATTTTCGTGGAAGGCCTTTATGCATGCCAGCCCGATACTATAGTAGACCAAATGTATGACTTGTTTTTTTTAGAATCCACTTCGGGGTATCGTACAAATAATAAGTCATTTATCGTTTAGAATATTTTTAAAAAGTTCTTGAAAAAAATAAGTTCAGTCGGATATTGATTGTGGCTTGATTAATTTCTTTAATTTTTAAGGATCGCAAAGTGAACGAATTGATCAAACTCCTACCGACATTTGACTGAGAGTTTTTGTTACAGTGATTATTAAGAAATATTTTAATCAAATTGAATGATTCGATCATTTCTGTGAGACCAAAAAACGGATCTCACAAAAGTGGGTTTACATTTAGTGTACACATATGATGTTTACATAGCTTGTTTTAATGCCTAAACGCTTTAGTAAAAACATTTATGTACACTATATGATAAGATTGCATGCGGGCGATGCCTCGATCAAGAGAGCAGTTCTTATTCGTGCTATTGATACAAATTGGGAATTGCATCATGGGACTGTGCTAAGCTTGATTAACATATTTTCAACGTCGCTTGATGGAATAGTCAAAGATGGATCTGATTCTGAACAAAAATCACAATCTTTTTGTCTATTAAAGGAGATACAATCTTTCTGAGTTTTACAATTTAATTTTCATTTGATGAGCTCTATCTGGGAAATTACAATGATTTGTCACAAAGTCATTGTGAAGTTACATCTTTTCTTGAATATTGACTCGACCACTCTAAGTAGAAATTTCATATATGTACCTCAAAAGCACAATCTATGAACACTACCAAAACCCTCGTTATATCTATGTACTAGCGCATGCCCGTGCCTGAAGGCACGGCTTGAGCAATCAGCAAATGCAAACCATTACGTGCTCGCATATGCAATATCTCAACCTCAATCCAACAATTTCAACTCTGCGAAGAACAATAACTCTAGCATATTCTTCAGCATTTACGCTCAATAATAAGATAGGAAGTAATAATCAACAACTCTCAATTGTTAATTGATGAAAACTAACTTAACAGAGTAGGAAACCTTTGCTTTGGAATAAGAAAGTAGAAATCATCATTCATGGAATAAGAAACCCTTGGTTCACATATGAAATACAAATCAAACCCGACAACTCCCAATTAAAGTTTCAGAAAATCTAGAGATCAATGTCCAATTAACAAAGTATACCCAAAACGTAATAATAAAGTTAATGATCAAAATCAAAATATGTTATTTTTGGACTAGTAGGTTGAATGGTGCAATATTGTTTCCGCTCCTAAATACAATTTCAACCATCAAAACATTTCGGTGGCAATCGCAGCCATTGTTAATTCGTTTCCTCATCCATATCTGTACATGTAACAATGAAAGTCGAACTACTTTCAGAACCAAGTAATCTTAGTCTTGAAAATTAAATGAAGTTTAGGAATGGATAATAGAAATAGTGCGTAAAAATGAATAAAACCATCCACTTTCTATTTTTCTTCCCCTTTTTGTGGTGAAATAGAGCTTGTTCATGATAAAATCAAATGAAGAGGAAAGCATAAAGAACTAAAGTAAGAAATCTGAGAGTTAAGATACAACTCTTGGATTAAAAAAATGTTCTAAAGTATCAAAACTAATGGGCACTCACCTTTGAGTAAATAACAATCTAACTTAGACCTTCTAGTTCAACCAACCAAGAAAATCTTTTTCTTCAAACAAAGGGATATCTTCCTGCACCATGGAGTGCAACCAACCAAGAAAGAACAAATATGAGAAGCTACAAACCACAAAATAGGAGACTGAGCAGTTGGCCTCATAACAATGATTGTAGCATGATTAGACTTCCAAGAAAAGATTGGGAAATGAGGAAAATGTGGCAAGATTAGAATTCCAATAAAAGAACTTTATGTTAGAGTATTCAATTTTAAATCCACAAAGCCCAACATGAATAAGTATTTTTTTCCCCAGCTACACTATAGAAGGAGTGAAAAGTATGTTGCTTTTGCAGTAGATTCTAGTTGGTTTCATGAACGATCTCATCTAGTCATAAGATCGTTTGGAAGTTCCTAACAAAAAGTGATATCCTTTTATACCAAAGGCATAACAATTGGCAATAGAAACTATTCAACAAACACCACAAAAAACTATTGTCGAGATAGCCAACAATATCTAGAGTCATCAACCTCAATAATCACTGTTGGATTAACCACTATCACTTGACATGAAGCATTTGGCCAAACATAAAACATGTCTCTATGTACATGTATGTACCTTCTCAAAGAAAAGAAAAAAAGGCTTCAAGGAGGTAAAAATTGCAGTAGCCCATGCATATGGTGTTGTTGACGGAAGTAACTGATGCGACCTTATCTTTTCTCCCATTTTACTTTTTTGCATCTCATTGCCTACAACAAAAGAGGTATATATGAAAGGATGGAAATAACAATAGAAGAAACCACACTTGTAGTTTTCTATAGAAGCGATTTCAACCACATTATGTACCCTTGGATTTGGGCCACAATGCATATATATCTATTCCACTTATTTGATGGCATGCATTATTGAAACGGGAAAAATCCAATCATAACCAAGTTTGATGGCCAAAATTTTGTATGTACCACAATCGAGTTTGCTCGTTTTTCTAGTTTCGAAAAAAAAAAAATGAGCTAATCTAATTCTATGACATCACAATCACAGACAATCATAACGATTGTAGGAGCATAGTTATCCAAATTAGAGTAAAAGAAACCAGAATTTTGCTTCACCCCCTAGGAATTAACCAGTACCTAACCAAATGTAAGGAAGAGAAAACATACATTCAAAATAGAGACAATTGAAATATGTTGAATTCAAAAGTTCTCTGCAGTTGCGAAATTGCAATATTCAATGGCTTTTTGATATCTAATCGCATAACCTCGAAGTCCTTCCATGACACTGTTTGCGACTCAAGGAAGATCACCAACAGCTAAACAAATAACTCGATGAGATCTATCAAACAAGATCCATATTGATACAAAAAATTTTGCGTAAATACGTGATTTTTGGGTTTGAAATTACCTTCTTAAAAAATAATTACTTATTGGGAGTTCTGGAACGGAGCTTAGTGTTTTCATTTTTTTTTCATTTTTTAAAAAAAATGAAAACACTAACCGATTTTGATTTTCCGGTAAAAAGATTTGATTCATGTTTGGTTTCTAGAAAAAGGCCATACTTAAATGAAAAGTACATAACCATCAAATGAAGGTACACAAATTAATAGATTTACACAACCAACACACACATGACACGTACAAAGCTCAAATCTTTAACTTTTCTCATTTTGAAAAGAAAAAAAAAAACTTTTCTCATTTTCCCCACTCAATTTCTACTCTCTACCTTTCAAAGCCGACAACCAAAAAATCAGTTACGTACGTATGAAAAAAAACCGAACAAGGTGGTGACAGCAGTATAAATGAAAAAAAGTAAGAACAAACCTGGAAGTTGGTGGTATCGGCAGTAAAAGCGCTACCTGAAGATATATATAGCTGAATAAACACGAAAGAGACAAAAAAAAATGAACCCGGAGATAAAAAAGAATTGAATGAAAAGTACAAACGAAAATAAAAAAGAATAAACCTGAACCTGTTGGTCGAAGAGAGAGCTGAAAAGGGGGATGGGAAGAGAGAGGGAGAGAGAGAGAGAGAGAAGATTAGGACGATGGCACTGCCGAAAACAGAAGAAAACCCCTCTCTCCATTTTTCAGAGAATATATCTCATTTTTTTTCTTTGTTTAAACTTTACTTTGCCTTCTAAAATTCAAAGATAGAGAAAGGAAATATGTAAATCTACCGTATTAAGAGCCATATATTGTTTCCTTTCTATTTACCTTTGATTTCCTTTCTAAAATTCGGAAATAAGAAATCAGAATAAGATTAATAAGGAAACATCAATTTTAGATTACCTTTCATCCGTTTTCTAAATTTTCATTCTTTCCAAATGTATTGTAGCTCTACTATCTGTAAATTTATGAAGATTAGGATGAATTCCAATTTTGGAGATAATCAAGCAGATTACCATAACGTGTATTCATTATTTTTAATTCAAATTTTGGCTGATTATAGCATTAGGATTAGGATAACTTCATTAATTAGCATCAGGATTAGGATAACTTCATTAATTATAGATTACCATAATTAGTCACTAATTTCTAAAAAATTAGTCAATAAAAGAAAGGATTTCAGTTATGAAAAGGCATTGATTGATTCAAAGACATGTAAAAGGCATGTTTTTTTTTCTTCAAAAAGAAGGTATGTATTGAAAGAGATTTCCGTAATTAAAAAGATGGTATGTATTTCCAAATCAAATGATTGATTTTGGTGAGAATTGTATTTCCGTAAAAGGTATGTATTAAAAGATGGTATGTATTTTGATTTCAGTCAGTATTGTATTTTCAATCCAACAGTGGAAGATATGTACCAATCCAACGGTGGAAAATATAAACCATCCTCCCATATTACGAAGTTACATCTTTTCCTGAATATTGACTCGGCCACTCTAAGTAGAAATTTCATATATGTACCTCAAAAGCACAATCTAAGAACACTACCAAAACCCTCGCTATATCTGTGTACTAGAGCATTGCCCGTGCCTGAAGGCACGGCGCAACACGTTTTTGCCCATGCCTGAAGGCACTTCACATCATAACTAATCTCAATCTAAACCAATCACATAGCCACTTATGCTTATTTACCAATTTGTTGATTAACAAACAACCACAACCATCCTTGGCTAACCCCCTTGAAATGTTATCACCATCAATCGACACAGATTGCATGAATAAAAAAATTACACCCAGTGTGGTATTACGGAAAAAAAGAACAATCACCAATGACAAAGGCATGTTAGAAGCCTCATTCATTCAACGCACTTACGCAACTCCACAATCTAAGTTACAACAAACAATCAAAAAAAGGAAAAGAAGAGAGCAACAAAGAGGACATGAGTTCCCTTTTGCTAACATTCATCGGACAAGAAGCCCCCAGACAACATTTGAGGCCAGCAGACCATGCAAACAAAAGAGGAAAACTCTCAAAAACAAAAAAGGATAAAATGTAAAGTAATTAACCACCAAAACTTCAACACTGGTGAATCTTCAAGGAGGCGAAACTACCAATATGTCAAGTATCTTGAGCAACAAAAATTTTTCTTTTGGTATTCAGTCCACCTTTTTGGTTTGGTGTCCACATAACCAAAAAGTGGATTTTACACACTCTGAATACATGCAAGCATGCTCAAACCCATCCTCAAAATTCACCAAGTTAAAAGCATAAAATTATTCATTAAAATATCTTTAAAACGGATAAAAAATAGCTTTAAAAAAAAAAAGCAAAAGATAGATTAGTACAAAATCTCAGTCTTCCATAATCAATTTTTTTTTGAGGGAGGGCAAGAGGGTAATTTCACCTACCAAACTCACCTAGGCAATTGCTGACTAGGGAGAGGTAGATGGGCTGGCTCCCACATCGGGAGTTTGGGTTTGTATGTGTCTTCCATAATCAATTCAAATGTCCAATTTTGAGAAAGATGATTTCCAGTCAAGCATGGTAAGGAAGTGAAACTAAAAATTACATGTCAAGCATACCTGCAACAAAGAAGAAATTGAATAATGGAAACCAACTTGAAGTTAAATTTTATACCTCTGAGAGAAGCGAAGTAAACTTTCAATATGCAAAACCCCAAAAATCATCAATAACAAAGTGTATAATCAACTCTTACCCTGATTTCTATTTAATAAACTTTAGTACCACAATCTAAGGAGGAAACAAATCTAACGTAGGGAGTTTACCCTTCCCCCATCAGCTAACATATAGACTTGAAATACAGTTGATCGATCACCCTATAGGCGCTTTCTTCTAATTGTTTGTTGCTCCCTTCTTCCCTAACCAATGGGTTAAGGGCTACGCATCATATCTCTGTTTAACAAAATAAGACAACAACAACACACAATTAGCAAAGGGAAGTGACTGCTAAACAGATTTTGATAGCACAAAGGTACGTACCTGAGTGATAGCACAACGATGCATGTGTATTGAACCTTTGTTGCTTGCAGCTGCAAGTTGGTTAACGGCAGTGGAAAGAGCTGCGACGTTGGGTCAGGGCATTGATGAAGGGCAAAACTGCAGTTAGGAGAAGGAAAACGCACAAATCAGATCATAAAACCCCTAGAAATTAGAAATAAGTATATGAAAAACCATGTGCATGCAAAAGCAAGAGCAATAATAGTAGCAAGATTTTTTCTCTATTACCAAAAACAGAAGTTGTATAACGAACATGACTGCATAATATTATCAGACACAGCAGAGGTGCATCACTGGTAATAGGCGTGATGCATTGCTTTTGTAGAAATATATTGCTGACTGTACCTTTTAATGACTCGGTAAATCCATCTCCTGGATCATTGGCTTGGACAAAGAACGATTGACATTTTGACAAACACGTTATTGGCGAACGAAAGCTTTAGGCTCATGGTTCTTCTATTTTGTTTGTGACCACCATCAACAACCACTCCTATCAACCGAGATGCAAAGCCCCAATTTCAATCAGGCATAAAGAAAAATTCGAGCCCAACGTGTTCAAAAAACGTGTTGCGCCCACGTGCAATTTCTAGCTGGAATACAAAAGACGTGGTTGAAACGTTTACTATCATTTTCCCGGTTATTAAGACAACTAAGAGCTACATCATGCTGACCATTTTGGGCTCATTGCAACTATCTCTTCCATTAAAAAGAAGGGTGCCAAAATTTACATGGGTCGTGATATTTCAAATCCGAATTGAAATGTCTTTGCAATTAACTAAGTACTGAGGGTGTGAGAGGAACTACAAAGAACTGAGGGTGTAAGAGGACTGAGTGTCAGAGAGAGATTGCTCGAGAGGGAAGAACTGAGGGTGTGAGAAGAACTACAAAGAACTAACCAAAATGGATTTTGTATCTAAATCAATCCTTGACCCATACCAGATTGGATAGTGGTGGGAGCTTCGCAATTGAAATAGCCCTTTAGAACTGAGAAAAAAAATCCCCAGAAGCACAGTTCAGTGTTTTCGTTTTTTCAACTGTTCAGTAATTTCATTTTTCATTTGAAGAATCCACAGCAAATGATCTCAAAAGCACATAGCTCAAAATTATATACCCACCAAACAATTGCATATAGTTTTGAGAAAAGAAGATGAATTCTAAGAAATTAACAAAAGAAAATGACACCATAGGAATTGGATACAGAAATAAAAAAGATTCGATTTTTCATAGGAGACCCATTTGGAAGCAGCCGAATCTTGTGTTCAATGACAACAGTCAACTGAAAATAAGAACAGAAACCAGAATGCACAAATTAGGCAAAAAATATCTCTTTGTTGGCTGACAACCAGCAAAGAACAACCAGCTTTACCATAGAACAACCAGCTTTTTGAGAACAATAACACGTGCTTCGAGATTATCCAAATAAAGGTCATCCTGTACGTTTTACCAAAACAACAAAAAAAAAGTAATTGAAGCATGCATAATGAAAGAATAATAATCAAAACTGCTTACCCATTGCTTGTAATAGTCAGGGTTTTGGGTCAAACACCATATGATTACATCCCTAGATAGATCAGCTTCGCCTGTAAAAAACTCTATACATCATACATCAATCCCCAACCTAACTCTGTAGAGACCAATTTTTGGCTAAAATCAAAGTCCAAATCAAGAAACCCAAAATAATCTGACGGAGTAGCTAATTTTTTCCTCTTCAAATAAAAAATTTGAATACTTATATACACAAACAGTGGGTTTACGGTTGCGGGTTTCAAGTTTCGGAGTTTAAGGATTGGGGTTTGGGATTTTTCAAAAAATTCATCACCATCTTTGAGAGAGAGAGATATACCTAGAGAGGTGGTGCGGTGATGGAGAGGACTGGTGCCGCTGATGGAGAGGTGGTGCGGTGCTGCTGGCGTTGTGGTGTTGGGTTGGTGGTAGTGGGTCGGAGGGAGAGAGAGGGAGTCGACAGCGTTAGGGGAGATAGAGAGATGCGGTGCTATTGGTGTAATGGTGGTGGGTCGACGGAGGGAGGAGGGAGTCGAGAGAGAGGGGAAGACACAGAGATGCGGCGCTGTTGCTGTTGATTTAACCAAAAATCTTTTAACAAAAATTGAATTTGTTTAAAATCACTCCATGATTATAGAGATTACCAAAGAAACTTGAAAATTCGAAATTAGAGTTTCGTACAGAATCACTCCATGATTATAGTTATAGATATTACCAAAAAAACACTGAAATCGGAGTAAATCATTAGTTTGCCTATCCTAGTCCACCATTAATTATAGATTACCATAATTAGATACTAATCTCATAAAAATTAGTCGATAAAAGAAAGGATTTCGGTTATGAAAAGACATGATTGATTCAAAGGCATGTAAAAGGATTGAAAGGCATGATTTGTTTCCTTCAAAAATAAGGTATGTATTGAAAGAGATTTCCATGATTAAAAAGAAAGTATGTATTTTCAAATCAAATGTGAGAATTGTATTTCTGTAAAAGGTATGTATTAAAAAATGGAACTTCCTCCGTTCTTAAATAAGTGTTCAGCGCGCAAATTTAGGCTTTACAAAATGTGCATTTTTTTTTTAAATTTAATTTTTTTCACAATCTAATAGAACTCATTACTATCTATTGATTTGTAAAAAAAATTGATTTTTTTTAACAAAACCAATGCATCTTTTTGAAGATCTAACTTTGCACGCCGGACACTTATTTAGGGACGGAGGGAGTATGTATTTTGATTTCGGTCAGAATTGTATCTCCAATTAATCCAACGGTGAAAAATATGTACCAATCTAACGGTGGAAAATATAAACTACCCTCTCATATTAGATAGATAGAGTTTTGATGATGAGCTCTTTCTAGGAAATAAAAGTTACGGCTCCGTTTGTTTCGAGGAAAAATATTTTACATTTTTACAGAAAATTTTAAACTTTTATTTTTCGATATTTGGTTGGCACTTGAAAATATTTTCAGAAATCAATAAAATTTTAACTATAGTAACAAGATATATATGATTGAAATGGTTTGCTTTCCATTGATTATGTTCGATGATTGCAACAGAGAAAGAATCCCAATATATACCAGATCCAACCGACATTTGATTGGCTAACAAGAAACACAAATCACTCTAATTGGTCAATCCAATTCATATTCACATGGATTGATGAGTTGGCCACTATTTAACAAGGTTAGAAGCCCAGCAACGGCTAAACAGTTATCACACCATAGAACACGAGGAGTCACAGGAACGTATAGTTCCGAAAGTAACCGCCGAATCCAAACAAAGTATGCAGCTGTGTTAGCCATGAGTTTATATTCAGCTTCAGTGGATGATTGAACCACTGTGGGTTGTTTCTTAGCAGAAGAAGAGACAAGATTATGACCAAAATAAACACCAAAGCTAGTAGCGGAATTCACGTACACCCCCATTCGTAACTTAGCAAAAAGAATGCATAACTAATATTATAAAAATGCATAACTAAGGCCATCTACAGTGGTATAATCAAAAATAGATAATCAAAAGTTAACACATCAGCTTTTGATTATTCACTTAAGAGGTTACTAAGCTTAACAACATTGAGGTTCACAATGGTCACTTCTAGTCCATAACCAAAATAAGAAGTCCACTATAATTTCACACAATCTATCTCTCCCCTCTGTTTCTCGCCATTCACTTCCCTCTATTATGTTTTTTTTTTGGCAAAAATATATCAAACATATGGTGTTCTTCCTAATGTTATCTATCAAAACAACACCGAAACTTTTTTTTTCTTCCTATTCCTGTAACCTATATCACAAATCCACCACTCTCTCAATCTTTCAAAAAAAATCAGATGTGTTCTTGAAATTGGAAAAAAATGCAAGGTTCTTCCCTTTTTTTTTTTTGCAAGGTTCTTCATTTACTCAACTATAAGGGGAGGAACAAAAAAGAATAACCACTTTTTAGTCAAAAAATTTATTTTTTTTGCTAAAAAGTAATTATTTCTCAAAATACTTGGGTAAAAGTAAAACAAAATATTTTTTCGATTTCTCTCGTCGAGACGAATCAATAACCCATAAAAGTTTGATGCAAAATTAACAAATGCGAAAAAAAATCAAATAAAGATAATTTTCAGATTTAAGTTAAGTTCATAAGAATGCAGCCTAAAATAGAAACGGGAAAGAAGAGTGAAATATCGTAATCCGGCAACGATGGGTTAAATTGTAGATGATCGAGAAATATGAGCTTCACTTTTGGAAGAAAAGAAAAAGAAACAGTTTGTGGTTGAAGTGAAAAAGATATAGAGCAGGTGAAGAAGAGAAGAAGAAAATACTAATTGAAATACGCATGTATATAAATTTTGGAATCAATTAACTTATGTGATGTGGGGTTCACAAATTTTGATTATTGAAAAAGATTGCTAGTTTTGGTTATCCAAAGCCTAAAATTTGATTATTTCAAAGGATGTTAAGTTTGATTATACCATTGTGAGCCATTTTTTGCATCAATATTGTCAACTTTAACAACAATTGGCTTTTGATTATACCACTGTGGATGGCCTAACAAGCCAAGAATTTGCTACCATAAACAAAAAAAAATATGCATACCATGAAAAAAAAAATTGCGTATCATTAGGATACTAACCAAAAGATTCCAGAGTTCTTCCGATTAATCTATTTTTTTGCTTGAATTATACTCAATATCAACACATAAGACCGTGTTAAGTATCTGTTGACCTCTCTTCGCCGTGCAAAAAAAGTTACACTAACTTCTCATGGGAATCGTATTTCTATTATAAGAAAATTACGTATTGTTCGAACTGAAAATTCACCCATATGTGTATTCATATGTATCACCAGCTACACCCATGTTATTACTCTTCCACGGAAGAAATTCACTCTTTTCTGGAAGAATTTGTTTTAAATTCATATCGTTAATTGCTGAGACAACAGTTGACATGCTCACTATAATTCTATAGTGATTTTGCTCACTATAGGATCCCCGGATCCTTGTGTAGTGGTTGTATGTATGGATACATGGAATATGATTATACAATGAGTGATGTTGTTACAATTACTACTATAATATATAACCACAAACACTATATTCACATATTTAGGTGGGTCCCACACACATTGGAAGTGTAATGTATGCGGGCCTCAATGTGAATGTGATAGATTTGTGTAAGTATTTATAGTTGTAGAATAATTGATGTTATTATTGTATTCTTCTCATAATTGGAGGCATGACATTTGCTTGTCTGACTACAAAGGCCAATATCCAACTTTTCAGGAATTTTTTTCTTTTATTCCACATATTTTAATAAGTGTACGAAAAATGGAATTTCAGTCAATAAATTGTTCTTGTTTTGAGCAAATAATTAGCACTTCCAAATAAGAAACAATAATACAAAAGAAAAAAAGTACTCTATTTTTTTTCTTTTCTCTTGATAACTCAAGTATTTGGGGCAACGTACTCACAACTCGACTAATCTTAAAGAACCAATTCATTATCCACTAAGAAAAGTATTTTATTCCTTTTGTGATGCCGAACTGCTTAGGCCATGAGCAGCTACAATATTATAAGTTTCTTCCTCCCATAGCAATTTCTCCAAATTTGGGTTGACTTTTTCTTTGAAATTTTCAGCAAGTCATAAAAAAAAGGAAAAAAAAAATCTGCAGTTGAAAAGAAGAGAGAAGTATGTAGGATATACAAAAGTATTTCTGGTTATACGTAATATATATCAATTGATTGTGACTCCCTTTAATTATGATGATAAATTGATAATAAAGTCATAATCCAATGGAGGGAAAAAATATATGGGGAAAAACTGAACTCTAAAACTATCTATGATCCCTCAACGACTTCCATTCTCCTTTGTCCATTAGCCTTGTACGGAGTATATATTTCCGGGTTGCTTTTGGATGTGCAGGGAGATTTTGGAAAAAATATTTAAATAAGATAACTAAAAAGTGGGGGTGAGCAAAAAAACCGTCAAACCATGAATCTAGTCCAAACCAATCTAAACCGAAAGATTTGGTTCGGTTTTTTAGTAGTATGGTTTGGTCATGGTTTAAAAAAAATTACAAACCACGTTATAGGGTTTGGTTTATGAATTCACGTTCATAGTTATGGTTCCAAACCAATCCGACCGTACAATACATATATATATATATATATATATATATACAATTTAATTATGATTCACTAAATAAATATGGGAGCCTTAGTCAAAAAATTTCCTAATTTATTGAGCCTATTAAATCCACCGCAACATATTTAGTTTTCCTCCCCTACCCTTATGCTGCCTCATTTCAATTCAAAAATAATTTTAGAAATTATCTTTGGCCTTTTATTTGATTAAACTATCTTGAGATATTTAGTAATTGGTATTCTTAGTTGATTGATTTTAGTGACTTGCCAGTATTTTATTTTCTTAGTTTAAAATTTGAGGCAATTGTTGGTATTCTACTCGTAATTAATTGGTTGATGTTAAGTGTGTTTTGGTAATTTGAATGGAATTGGTTTTAATATAAGTTTTCTTGTAATTTTCTTTGTAATTTTAAGTACTTTAAATATTTTTTGAAGATGATAGCTTAGTTTAAAGCAAACTGTGGTTTAAAATCGAAACCAAACCATAGTTTAATGGTTTGGATTGGTTTGGTTCTATGTCTTTTGCGTTTTGGTTTGGTTCTCAAATACATTATTCATAGGTATTGGTTTGGTTCTTAGTTTACTATACAACTGAACCAATCCGAATCATGCACACCTCTACTAAAAAGAGCAAATGAGTGTTAAATTTTGAAAAAATTAAATCGGCATCCTATTTAGAGGAATTATTTAGGTGCCCATCCTAGAGGATTTCCTTTTTTTTCGGGCCAATATTGTATACATTATCGGAGGTCAGTGAGGGTGTTAGAGTTTGCACAAGGAGATCCTGAAGCTATACATTGCCTTAGCACCCAAAGCCCGCCCCAAATCGAAACTTCTTGAGAGGGGAAAGTGAAGTAACACCGTGAGACCAGAAAAAAAAAAAAGTGACACTGCGAGACCCTTTATTCCATTCATTTTCATCTTTCGTCACTACATTTCTATTCATGATCTTCGTAGGTCATTTGTGTCCATTCACAATAACTTTTCACAACTCATTATCAGATGCTTGAATGAAAATACGCATTCTAGTTTTCCAGTTGTTATAGTTAGATCCGCTAAACAAAGAAGGTCTATTGCTCAATTAGCCTTCGGAGAGGAAAGTGCCATAAGAGGTTATTGCCATAGATCTTCCTCTAAGAGGATTTAAAGTAAAAAAAAATCAACTAGAGCCTTGGCAATAAGTACAAGTATTTTTCTTTTTGAAAAGTTGGGTTCAACCTACGAAATCCAGTGGGGGCACATTGGATGAAAACAGGAGTAAGGGAAGTCGAACTCTCACATGCCTGTGGAGTAGAAGAGTGAGTATTTGTCAAAGTTGAATATTGTTACTACTAAATTGACACCACTTGACACCAGGTGTCGTTGCCTTTGTGAATCTCATCAGCCTCGTAAATCAAATCAATCGCCCACTTCTTTACTAACGTGGTATGATGAGTTACATCTATTGGGATCTCCACTCCATCAGGGCCAATTTGATACATTTCGATGTCCACTTCATCACCACCTTCTAATTGCAATCCTCTGTAACCCTGTGGTATATAAAGCAGCCACACATGATCTACATCGGTGGGATAGACAAAAGACTTGATTGATTTGCAACGTCGGATTTTATTGCAAATCACATCTCCAATCAATACGTAAGATGTTTCTCGGGGAGCCCAGACTACTAAGCGTAGAATCCAACCTAACATTTTCTGGTCCACAAACGGAGAAGGCGGCACCACAAAAGATACATTTGGCCCTCTACCATTATGGTACAGGAACCAAATATGAAGCTCCTCCTCCCCTGCTGGAACAAGAATTCCAACAGTATCCTCAAGTTCAGAGATCCCCTGTTCCAATAGATCATGAATTTAGTCAGAGTCTAAATATCTTTTTCTCAATATTTGACCAAAAAATATTCAGACATACGAAAGGACTTGGGCTTACTAATCTAAGCGAAGTAGATAGAGAACTCAATGAAAAAATATGATTCATGCAGCCGACCCAATTGATTGGGAAACAAGGTTCGGTTTGGTTTGGTTACCGCTAAGGGATTTTTGGATTTTTTTTTGTTTTTTGTGCTTATTCAATTTTTTTCACGTTTGTTTAGTTTTGAGACAAAATTTTATGAATTATTGATTCGTCTTGACCAGAGGAATTATAGAAGTAAAAAAAATATGACTTTTTCCAATTAATTTTTGAAATATTCAAGGTAAAGCCAAAAAGGCCGTATTACAAAAAATATTAGGGTAAAAGTAAAAAAAAAAAACTACTTTTCAATTCCCCTCGTCAAGACGAATCAATAATTCACAAAAGTTTGTCACAAAATAAAAAAATACATGAAAAAATTGAATAAAGCCAAAAGAAAAAAATCCAAAAAATCCTTTAGTGAAACTCAACCTGACACTACAACGGCACTTGGAAGATGAATAGAAATCAAGGATTCATACAGATCATATGACTTTACAAAAACCATGATTTTACCTTCTTATGGAATCCCGTTTCGCTAAACTTTTTATCTTTTAAGTACTTATTTATCCCTTTACAAGACATGCTCATTCTCTCGTAATACATCATTTTTAATTCAAAAAATACCTTATTTAAAAAATGAGTACTTGTTTTGGTTAGTGGAAAACACCCTTATAAAAATATTCCAATGCGTGAGAGAGACAGAGTGTACCTTACTCTTGGGGAGTTGTTTTAAGAGACTAGTTAAATAATTGTTCTCAGCTAATTTATTGGATCCCGAACAGTTCGCAAGCCTGCCTAGCTGATCCAATTTAAGTGGTAGGCTTTCTAATGATGGGCAACGAATTGCGAACACGGAAGTACGTGTTGGAAGCTTTGGAAGAGATCGGAGCTTTGCACAATTAATCAACGAGATGCTACCCAAGCAAGGAAGGTGCCAGATGCTATCTGGTATGGTAAGTGATATGTTATGTCCAAGTGCCAAACTCTCCAATGAGATCAACCTATCAATTTCACTGGGCAGATGAGACAAGTTGCAGTCATACAAATTCAATCCCCGCAAGCGAACAAGTTTGCATATACTTTCCGGTAAGGCACGGAGACCATTGTTACCCTCAAGTACCAACTTCTCCAAAGAGTCCAAATCCCCAATTTCACTAGGAAGATGCGAGAGCTTGTTATTTCCCACCAACAAATTCTTCAAGCAAGACAGCTTACCAATGGTATCCGGTAGGGTACATAAACTGTTTCTTGAAAGATACAACTTCTCTAACGAGGTCAACCTCCCGATTCCACTAGGCAGATTTGACACATTGTTATCATTCAAACGCAAATGCTTCAAGCAAGCAAGGTTACAGATACCATCCGGCAAGGTACTCAAATAGTTTTGGGCAAGATTCAAAGTCCGTAATGAGATTAGATTTCCTATTTCCTCCGGTAGAGACAACAAATGGCAGCCGTCCATATTTAATTTCGTTAACCAACTGTTGGCCTGGACAGGGGTGCTTGACAACCCAATAGAATCCACAGCCTTTGGTGGCCGTGTCCAAGACGGGAAGAATGAGCACCATAATTTATATATCGGTCCTTCAAACACTCCTAAGTTTCCTAGCTTGGAGCAGCCAGAGAGATCAAGACGTTCGAGAGATTTCAACATCCAAATGCAAGAGGGAAGCTTCCGAAGTTTTGTACAATTTTTCATGTCCAGGACAAGAAGTTTGTTCAGACATCTAATAGACTCGTTAACCTCCACCAAACTTTTGCAATCATTAAGCAACAGTTCCTCAAGAGAGTAGAGTCCAGAGAAGTCAGGGGATCTGGTTAGGTAATGGCAGTGACTGAGGTAAAGGAACTTCGGCTTGCCCAAAATCTGTCCAAAAGAATTCGAGGAAAGTTAATTTCCACAAAATGTACCGTGCGATAGATGTCGGATAGAGAAAAAAATAAGGATGTACCATGTTTCCATTCCAAACTTTTTTCAGCTTGCTATAACTCAAATCGAGAGCGACTAGCTTCTCCATAGAAAAATTCCATGGTATACAATCCAAAGGGAAGCCTTTCCAGCTTAGCCATAATAGCCTTCTGGAAATATGTTCATAACCAGTAGTTAGATGAATGTAATCGAGATGAAGCAGCCACAGGTTGTTCATCTTTTCAAATGCCTTGGGATTCACTTGGACATCTGTTGCGTTTAGGATGAGGCCTTTAACTGCTTCAGTTCCCTAATATGAAAACCCAGTTCATAATGAGGGAAGGAAAAAGTACTTCGGTGAGAAAAAAAAATTATAAAGCTGGGAATATTTATGTCAAATAAATAAGAATTAAAATGGGAACAAGTGCATGTAGCATTATTGCACTAATGAAACATCAACAATTGATTAAAATCTCAATGCATATGGTACACACCGTGCCATATCTCAGAACTTCAAGGACATCGTCAGGATACCACAATCGGCTACGCTTCCCAGGATCTTCAAGAGATTCTTGCCTGACAATTTCTCTACCCATGTCTCTAATCATATCATGCATCACAATTTGGTCATAATAGTCGCATTTTATGAGACACTGATCGACTAGTTTCTGAATCCCATCTTCTGCGAAAATATTGCGGCCTTCCAATATTTTTACTGTAAAATCTCGACCCATTCCAATAAAAAAACATGCCATATCTAGGAACAACTTCTTCAATTGCTCGCTTAGCGAATCAAAACTCATCTTAAGACTTTTGTTAAGTTTTGCCTGAATATCATCATCAGGAATTTTTCTCAATTTTGCTATTGCACGTTCCCATTGTGGTATGCTCTCGCCACGGAAATAGGAACCCAAAATTTCAAGGGCTAATGGAAGCCCTCCAAGCATAATGCCCAATTTGGCGTGAAAGGTCCAAATGGTCTTGTGGAGGATGGTCTTCCTTAAAGGCATGCCAACTGAAGAGTTCAAGGGATTTGTCCTCGTCCAATCTCTTTGGCCCATATATCTCCTTCTCACCCAATTCAAGGATTTTTAGCGAAGACTTATCTCTTGTTGTTATGATGATTCTGCTTCCAGGAGCGAAGGAATCTCGATCTATGGCTAGTGCCTCCAATTGTTGAACATTATCCACATCATCCAGAACAAGAAGAACCTTTTTTCGACCGAAAGCAATCTTTTTTATGACCTCAATGCCTTCATGAAAATTACTTACTTCATGAGGTCTTTTTAATATAGCCAAAAGAAGTTTCTTTTGTAACTCATCCAAACCATTCGGTCGCTGCGAAGTTTCTCTGACATTTGCAAGAAAACCGCTACGTTCAAACTTGTGTTGGATGAGATTATACAGCCTTTTTGCAATTGTAGTCTTGCCAATTCCACCCATGCCCCATATGGCAACAATGCCAACACAATTGAATTCCATGTTTAGCAACACATTGAGCTCTGCAACACGACGGTCTAGTCCAACTTGGCGTTCTGGAACATTTAGATGTGTTGGATTTACTTTTCTAACATCTTCAATGATCTTCCTAATTAACTCTGCTTCATCTCTGCCAATTTGTACATCATCAATTAACGTAAGAAACAAGAATAAGTACTCATTAAATCTAGAAATAGCCATGACTATGGTATGAATCATACTAATTGTGTGACCCTGAACCCTAATTTCATACATATCATGCATGTTTATGGTTAATAAAAAAAATTTTGAAATGACGTTTGTGTGTAGTATTGTGCATGCAGTCATACAGACAAATTAATGTGTGTAGTCTTTGTCTTAATGCTATATCCTGAAGTGTTATTTTCCAATCATAAAGGAGGGTATTGCAATTGAATTAGGGACCAAGATAAGCACGAATGCTAGGAAGACACGTCACTGTGTCTGTTTCATGTGTAAGCATAACAGACTTTTTTGTATCCTAAAGGAAACTGAATTTGTTCATGGGATCATTGAGATGGTAATTAGAGACAAAGTTATGAATGAATTGCAATTACTCAGAGAGGTTCGTGCCCACATCAGCTCCACCTAGGAGTTAGGTTGAGGTTCCGATTAATCCGGCTGTTTCTGAAGGTGAGTACATGTGAATTACATCGATCGGAACTAAACATATTTGCTTGGAATTATTAAAAGTACTCTCTTTTTATGAATTGTGATTTGATTAGTTGAAATATTAATCAAGAATATTTGAGAAATGTGTTTTGAGATTCATGCTACAATAGCCTTGCTGCCCCGCTCCTGGGCAAATGTAGGAGTGTGCCCCGCTCTTGGGCTAATGTAGGAGTGTTTTCCTAATTGGGCTTATATATTATTATTGGCTCGCATATGGGATATGTGAGTGTGTCCCTACCATTGGGAATCATATTGAACGGCCCCTGGTTTCACCAATGTACTTATTTGTGTCGACTCTCAGGGTAACGGTACCGTGATAACTTTGGTCGGACGTAAACGACCCTTGGCCATATGGGATGAGTTGATGGACCTTGTGGTGGACTATGAAGAATACTTGTACTGAAAGAGTTATTGGTTTATGCTTGATCCATAATTCTTTTTTTTAGTTGTTCTTATTTATATGATTCAACTGTACTCATTGAGCCTGTGGTTAGCTCACGCATTCAATGTGTTACTCTTTCAGGTGTCTGAGAATAGAGGTGGTCCACTATACAGCTGTCGTCGTCGTCGTCAGGGTGTCTTTTGTGATCTTTTGGGAGCGAGGCTCATTGTACCTTTGGTTTAGGTTATGACGTTTTTGTGACTCTTGTACTATGTTGTACAGTTCACCTATTATTTTAATAATAGTGGTTTGGTTTGACTTATGTTCAAATGATTGTTTCAATTTAATTGTGAGGCGATTAGGTTCCGCCACGACGTATTCGAGGGATGGAACAATTGACTTACCAAGTTTGGGGCGTGACACTAATTTTGGCCAAAAAAGTAGTCTCAATCTTAGTAGCACGAAGTGGGAGCGGGAGCGGGGGAGCGGCGACACCTAGAAGCTCCTAAGGTTGGGAGCGCCTAAGGAGCGTGTATCGATTTCATATAAATACGTATATAAAGTATCTTTAAATATTTAACCATTGAAGGAAAAGTGATTACTGATGAGAATTTTCACAATCTTAAAAGATACTTATAGGAAGTTAGATATTTTCAATTTGCAAAACATTTTGTGTGATAAGATTTTCATATTTTTACTTCCATAATGGCATAACTCCCTTAAGAGTAAGAGAATAATTACCTTAATCGCCCATTAAGCTCCCTTCTCGAAGGGAAGCGAGATCCCGCCAAGCTCCCATCTTAGGAGCGCCAATTTGAGCTCCCGTCTTGGGGGCGCACCCATTTTAAAGGATCTCGCTACTAAGGTCTCAATTGAGTATATCTGGCCTAAAAACTCAGACAAATAAACTACTTGCAAGCTTGCAGGAAGCAAAGCAGTGATTGTGAAATCAGTCAAAATATCTTACTCCTATTTCAAAGTTCTTTCTCTAGGCATATCTAAAGTCATGCATAGTAAGGCCTTCTCTTGTTATGATCTGAGGCAAGTACAAATGTCAAATAATTGCGAAGTTCAAAGTGTGTTCAACGGCATTTGAAATTTGATTTATCTAAAATTGTGGTCAACTAAGTACTTTTTAAGATTAATCAACCTTTTAACAGTATGAAAATTTCACCCGCACCTCCAAATATGTGGACTAGTGTGCACTGATGCTATTTTAAGGTCATTTTCTTGTAAACATCAGAAGGGTCGAGGAAATTCCCATCATTCAGCAAGTGTCGACCTGGCAAATTGGCAGCTTTAGTAAGAGCTGCCCTCCACTTTTCTACCTTGCCATCTGGTTCCTCTGTAAGACGCTTTTTGTGGTTGGCAAATGCAACTTGAAGAACCCCCGTCTGCTTTCGCACGTCGGATGGAACAACATCATAAAAGATGGGCACAACAATCTATTTGAAAGTCTCCCTGCAATCCATGATCTTCACAAGTTCATCAAGGCACCACCTCGACCCAGCATAGTCTTTTGAGAACACTATTAAAGAAATTCTGGAACCCTCAATTGCTTTAAGTAGTCCATCGCTAATAAATTCTCCTCTTTCGAGCTCTTTGTCATCCCTAAATGTGCGAAGACCATTGTCCTCTAAAGCAGCAAACAGATGGCTGGTAAACTTTTTACGAGTATCGGCGCCTCTGAAACTCACAAAGACATCGTATACCCACTGTGGTGAGATGGGTATGGAAGAGGAAGAACATCCTTCTGCCAGCGAGGCATCCATATTTATGCACACAACACAATGTTTTTTTTATAGATCCACACTGCACAAAGATGAATCAAGATTTTGTGAACTTCAGCTTGACAAAATTCTAACTGACATGATTGGCTAACAAGAAACATAAATTAATCTAATTGGTGAATCCATATTCACATGGATTGATGAGTTGGTCACTAACTATGAGCACCAAATATTAGAGTATGTAGCTGTGTGAGTCATAACTCTATATTTAGCTTCAGTGAAGGATCGAGCCACCGTGGGCTGTTTTTTTTTTTTTTTTTGTGAACGGCGAAAAAGAATTTTATTAATCTTTGAAAGATTACAAAGATCAAAGGGGGCAAGGAAAAAAGCAACATGTGTCCATCCGAGACCCAAACACTTAATTGGCAAGATGCCAATCAAGAACCCCAAGAGGCCAAAATGCCCAGATAAAACAATACAAAGCAGAGCCCAACACCTAAAAGGCCTAAAAGCCCAAATAAAGTGGGTTGTTTCTACTTTCTCAGCATACCAGGAGACAAGATTATGACCAAAATAAACACCAAAACCAGAAGTGGAATTTGCGTTTTGTAACTTCGTAAAAAGAATACATAACTAACAAGTCAAGAATTTGCTACCATAAACAAGAAGATATGAATACCATGAACAAAATAATTTGCGTATCATCCTCCAAAAAATATGAGTGGTGAGTACAATATACTGATCTCAACATAATAACCAAAAGATTAGGGAGTTCGTTCGCAATGTTTGTGGAACCAATTCAAGAGTTCCGCCTCCTATATATCTATCATCATCTTCAAAATAAAAACACAGTTTATAGAAGCAACATTAGAAATTAATAAATCAAGGGACTTTGACAAAGATGAACTACAGAGAGAGAGAGAGAGGGCACATGGAGGGATGGCTGAATTTTTTTGGAATCCCAATAAACAGAGATGAAGAAGGAAGTGAAGATTGTTCGATCTCCTGCATAAACAATGGGGAAAAAGGCGACAATATAGTCGTTCGGATTGGAGTGAGGGCCGGGTCTCTCTCTCTCCAGCTTGGGAAGTTTCCAGGCAACTTCGGTTACCCAAAAAAACAAAGTTTCCAGGCAAGTAAAGTAACCAAGTAAAAAAGAGCAACCATGCTACTTGCACATACGTTTTTGCACATATCTTGCACATACGTTTTTCTGGGGCCCATATCGGGGTCCCACAAAATGATCTGAATCGCTCATCTTTTTTAAAATATTTTTTAGAGGGTTTTTGTACAAAATCAGCTCCAACAGATATCGGTAAGGGTTTTTTTATAATTCGTAGTGTAAAACAGAATGATTCGTCCTACAATTTATGAAAAAGCCCTTACCGATATCTGTTGGAGTTGATTTTTTACAGAAACCCTCTAAAAAATATTTTAAAAAAGATGAGCGGTTCGGATCATTTTGTGGGACCCCAATATGGGTCACACAAAAACATATGTGCAAGATATGTGTAAAAATGTATGTGTGAGAATCATTATTGAAAAAAGAGGAAAGTGGGAAGAAAATGAAGTCTGTGCATGTGGACACAGACTTGCGCCAAGAATTTTAGTGGAAGGACTTTATGCATTGCCAGCCCGATACTATAGTTGACCAACTGTAGACTTGTGTTTTTTTTAGAATCCACCTCAGGGTATCGTACAAATAATAAAAGTCATTTACTGTTTAAAATATTTTTAAAAAGTTCTTGAAAAAAATAAGTTCAGTCGTCGGATATCGATTGTGACTTGATTAATTTCTTCAATCATCAAGGATCGCAGAGTGAACGAATTGATCAAAACCCTACCGACATTCGAGTGAGAGTTTTTGTTACAGTGATTATTAAGAAATATTTTAATCAAATTGAACGGTCCGATCATTTATGTTAGACCAAAAAAGGGATCCCACACAAGTGGGTGTGCATTTAGTGTACACTATCTGATGTTTTCATAGCTTTTTTTTTTTTTGTACGCCTAAACACTTGAGTAAAAACATTTATGTACACTATATGATAAGATTGCATGTGGGAATTGCATCATGGGACTGTGCCAAGCTTGACTAACATATTTTCAACGTCGCTTGATGGAATAGTCAAAGATGGATCAGATTCTGAACAAAAATCACAAGTTTTTTATCTATTAAAGGAGGTACAATCTTTCTGAGTTTTACAATTTAATTTTCATTTGATGAGCTCTATCTAGGAAATTACGAATGATTTGTTACAAAGTCATTGCGAAGTTACATCTTTCCCTGAATATTGACTTGGCCACTCTAAGTAGAAATTTTATATATGTACCTCAAATGCATGCACAATCTATGAACACTACCAAAACCCTCATTATATCTGTATATGGAGTTTTGATGATGAGCTTTTTCTGGGAAATAAAAGTTACAGCTCCGTTTGTTTCGAGATAAAATGTTTTACAATGTAAAATATTTTTCATGTAAAATAATTTTTCAAAAAACAAATTTCAAATTTTTAATTTTCAGTATTTGATTGGCACATGAAAATATTCTCAAAAATCAACAAAATTTGATCGACATGGTTTACTTTCCATTGATTACGTTCGATGATTGCAACAGAGAAAGAATCCCAATATATACCAGATACATATTGAACTTTGAACTACACATGTAAAGTACCAAAGCAACCCCACCTAATAGGAGTAATTTTCCACATCTGCCGTCCACATTGGTATTAAACAATACCCCATATAGCATACTAAGGCCCTGTTCCGCTAATAAAATAATATATTGTGAGAGAATAATCTGTCTCGCAAAGCAGAAAATAAATACTTAAAAAATAAAAATCTTTGCAGAATGAAGCCTAAATGGACAAATAGTCTCAAACGGACCTAATTCAGTTTCACCTTTATACCTCACACAAGATACGTAAGTTAAGCAACAAAAGCCAAATTAGCTTGTCTAGGACTACATGTTAACAAATTGGGAGTATCTCATTTGGCCAAAACTCTTACATCTCACTAGAAAGTGATAAGTTCGAATCTTCCCATCTTTGTGTGGATGTTCTTCCCTCAAATTGGCTTTTCCTTTCTTTCTCTCTTTCTTTTCTATGATGGGCTTATTTCTTGTATTGGTTGAGTTATTAGCTTGATTATCTCGTAAGCTCTCACAATTGATGTAATGTCCTGAATTGGTACTTTACAATTCATACATGATGTAAAAGATCTCTTCAACCGATTGACAAAAAAAGAAAAGAAAAAAGAGGACTAAATGTTGATCCCCAAGGACCAAATCCCCTATAATCTGGAAATCAAACACGCCTTGAGATTAATTCCCTGATATGAGACATTAATCCCATTATTCCATAACTTGACATTACAGATGGAAGATAAAAACCCTTGAGTTCCAATCCAAATTACACTTCCAATCTCCCTCTCTGCACCAAATTTTTTGTTCTTTATTATCAGAAATGGAGAAATTGCATTAAAGAATATTTTAAGGGGGCACAACCCAAACACAATCAATAATAACTTCCCCTTACTCACTATAGTATCCTTATGTACAGAAAACATCATTAACCAGCCTCTAAAAGCTCATAAACAAGACCCTTGGAAACACATGAAGTGCTAAAGGATAAAATCTACAAACATATCCTCTAGCAACTCACTGAAAACTAGCTTCTCTACGTCACCGACGGCTTCCTCTACTTCTTCCGCCGTAAATGAATGCTTCCAACCCAAGTCCCATCCCCCACTAACCACTCCCCGGCACCTCAGGTCTCTCTCCACAACTGAAAATAGACTATCCTTGTGAAATTTCTCTCCGAAATTCTTACGGTAGCTTCTCAGATTCTCAATTCCAACGCTCACTTCCTCTGCCAATTGAGATAGGGAAGTAGTGTATTTTGAACAGCTCACGGGATTGAGTAACAATGGATGTACCGGTTGTTTACACCTTAGGATTCTATATTGCATGAGTTCGTTTGCACAGTCCAACAAGAGTCTCCTCTCATTGGTTTCGTGGTTGTTTAAGCTAGTTGGCTTCAAATGTATGGCATTGTTACTTTGTTAGAGTTGATATCATTGAGTTCCTCTGCATAACTGAGGAATGATGGACTGCTCAAGATCAAGTCTTCTGCATTGGTTTCTGTTCTGAAGCATATCATCTCAGTTACCTTCTGACTTATGCAGTGCTTGGTTTCTTCAGCCGATTCATTGAAGCTCTCGTGTTGGGTAGTCTGCAGCAGAATATCGTAGGGAAAATTCTGGGTGCTATCGCATTGTTCTGCAATTAACAGAAATTAGGTCCGTTAAAAATACACCCGCTGCAGATGAAAGTATCAAAATATTCTGGACGTCAAAATAGGTGTTATAATCTCGTTATAATCTCAATATACTTATTGATAGATCCCCACCATGAGTCATTCTACTTCTTGCATATGTTTGTTCTTTTATGGTTTCCATCTGCTGCATCAGAAAAAACCACGACCGTGTTTGGATTATGAATTATGGATTTGTGGAGGGCTACACAGAAACAGAAGAAAATAGTGAAGCGAAGAAGCTGAGTTATGTGCTTTGTTCAACATCGTTTTCCTTTACCTTAGCAAATTCCTCCACAAATTCGTGATCCAAGCACAACCTGAAGTGCGCCTTTTTCTCTAGAGTGGTGGCAACAGTGACGGAAATAGTAATAGGTATCAATTTCAATGATACTGTTAATAAGAATGTGCCATACCGCCAATCTGAATTTCAGAGGCATCTGTCCCTTTGTTAGTGAGAAGGTAAGCTGAAGCTGTGGGGTAGATTATTGTTGTATCAGCTTCATTTTCACAACTAATATCCATCAGCTCGTCACCATATTTGCATCCTACGCTTTCATTTTCCACCTGCATTGACATATATCAATCTTCGCTCCAAAACGATCCTTAATTTCGTGATGATTCTAAAGGCTATTCTTTTTTGAACATGGAATTGCCTTACCGTATGGGCTATAATCTATAAAGTAAGTAAATTAAAACAACTTTATCCACATAATAATCAGAGTTTGAACAGAACATTAAAGACGGAATATCAGGAGGACTCACAACAAAATCAGCTGGTTTGAGATTCTTTTTTCGATCACCAATGTTCTGGGGTACAGCTGGTTTTGCATGTTTAGAAATGACGCTTGAAGAGGTATATTTTTGTTGGGACGCACGACTCTTTGCAATGATCGATCCCACCTCAGGTCTTCTTTCTTTCGGGGAGGTCACTTTGGCTTCATCCTGCCACTTGATAGCGCCTTTAGATTTCACATTCTCCACTTCTTCCGGTTTCTTCCTGCACGGGGCCACCTTTTGCACCTTACCAACTCTCTTCTCAATTACCCTCTTCCTCTGTTGCTGATTTACTGCTACAGAAGGGTTCGGTGACTCTGCCCTCTTTCTCTGTTGCTGATTTACTGCTACAGAAGGATTCAGTTGGCCCCCTTTTTTTTGTTTTTTCCCCATTTTTATTTGGAAAAACGTCCATCCGCGGTCGGCTTATAAGAAATTTAATAGTATATGGAAGTTATTTTCGCACTTTTTTTTTTTTTTGTAAGTCACACACCCTTTTTTTAATATTCACAGTCCACACTTTTTTTTTTTTTTAGTATTGAAAGTTTATATCTTTCTTTTGCTAAAAGACACAAAAAAAAACTGTAAATATAAAAAGAGAGAATATGAAAATCAATTCCTAATTTAACATGGTGCTACTCGACAGACTGAACGCATATCAAACACTCCTTTTTTGGGCCAAAAATTTGAAAAAAAATTCACTCTCCATTTATCGTCCCCGCACAGAAATCCACCCGTGAAATCGAAATCCGAACACAAATATGAAAAACTTCTATAGATTCTCCCAATTCATATGTATTTGAAAATGGCATGATTGAATTGAAACTTCTCCAGCTTGTCTTCACATATATAGGTCAAAGTCTCCTTGAGAAAACAACAGAAATGTATTCCGTCCCGCATACATTTGAAACAAATCTCTCTAAAGCCCATATAACTTACGAAGAAAGTTGTGCTACGCACTGTCCGATCTATTTGCGAGCACCTGACTTTGGTGTGTTCCCTAGGCTAGAATATATATATTTCCGGTCTATATTACATATTTTTTAAGCCCTGTTGCGTGAATTGTGTACTTTAGAAAAGTGAAGTTATCCATTATGATTAGTTTCAAACTATATGGTTCAAAATGCGTATGGTCTGCATACACGTGTCAAACCAATCTAAGCCCATACAAATTAGTCTTCCATGTATGACTAGAAATGTAAAACAGAGAAGAACAAGGTTGACTAGAACTTTGAATTTGGAGAAACTTCTATACTTGTACTCCGAAATTCCAAGTATAATGGAGTCTGGGATACCAGGAAAAGAATCTCAAAGTGCAAGTGTCTATTTGAGAGAGAGAGAGAGAGAGAGAGAGAGAGAGAGAGAATGTTGGAAGGGAAAGGATTGGTGAAGGAAACAGATATGGCAATGAAAATGCAGATTGAAGCCATGGCTTGTGCTTCTGCAGCTCTTGATCTCTATGATGTCTCTGACTGCATCTCTATTTCAGCCCACATCAAAAAGGTACCACTACTACTTCAACGTTTACTTCCACCCAACTCCTGAAAATCAAAATCTCATATCAATCTAGCTATATATACCGAAATCTAGACACATACTGCATATATGTGAAAGCAGACCAACAACGTGTCGGATATAGGGCCAGTTAAAGTTATATCCAGTTAAAGATGTGGTAGTAGACGATCCTGAAAGGAAACCCAGTTCAAACCATGAAGTAGGCACCAACTAAATCTAGAAGAAAGCCACTCCACAATGGGACGGCAAGGAAATCCAACAGAAAAAAAAGTAAATAAATCAAATACACCCCACGTATTCGATCTCCGCCCAAGAATTAATCGAAGTCGTAAAATCTGTCGTTGAGTTGACAAAGACCAACTCCAAAGTTGTCGGAGTCGCTGGAGTTGAACCACGTCGCTGGAGAAAGCGGAGGGCGTAAGTAAGATCTGACCTCAAGGGGTTTTCACTAAAAACTACATGGCCACATTCTAATGTACTCCTAACAAATAGCTAGAAAAAGAAGTTTCATATATGAGAAAAACTTATTTACGGAGCTTCATGATTAATAAGTTTCTACAGAGGCGAATCCGTTCCGTCTAAAGTCGAAATGGATGGACGAGATCGCGTCATGTGGCTCTGTGAATAAGGGGAATCACAGCCCCTCCGTGAATAAGTCAATCTCTCCATACATACAAGATCATATCTTTTAGGCAGTCTATATCCTATGAGATATCCCTTATTTTGTTAAAATGCGGACTTTCTATTTTCCGATCAAATTTCGATAATCTGAAACCGTTCAATATGTTCAGAACGTGATTTTAAATGTTCCCGCAAGAAATCAACAAAAAAATACCAGAAAATGCTTCATTCGAGTAGTTTTTCATTGAACCGTTCAATGAAAATTGTTCGGATGAAGCACTTCTTATCTTTTTTTTTTTGCTAATTTCTTGCAAGGACCCTTAAAATCATAATCTGAACACATTGAACGGTTCGAATCATCGGAATTTGATCGGGAATGGGAAGGTTCGCATTTTAACAAAATAAAGAATTCCTCAATGGATCTGTGGTGATCTTTTAGGTTCTTAATTTTTAATCCGTAGGAGTGTTTTGTTCCTAACTTCATCTGTAATTGGATCGATCTACGTACGTGCGTACATACATGCAGGAATTTGACAAAAGATATGGGTGCGGATGGCAATGTGTGGTGGGTACAGACTTTGGTTGTTTCTTCACTCATTCAAAAGGGTCTTTTATCTACTTTGGGCTTGAGACCCTCAATTTTCTTATCTTCAAGGGTTCCTCTTCTTGAATACTACTAATTGCACTGATGTGAGAAAGAAAAGAGGAATATATTTGTATTTTTCCTGTGGTTTAATTCATGATCATGATTAGATTGGTTTGACTAGTAGTTATAAAGTTCTTATCTTCTGCTCAATCATTCTAGCTTTCAAAAAGATCAAATGCACAACTCCTTTCAAAAATCACAAGTACTAAGGGTGCGTTTGGTTAGATGAAATGAAATGTGAATAGGAATTGAATTAAGAATGGAATAGAATTGGAGGAATTGAGAATGGAATAATCATTCCTATTCTCATGTTTGGTTCTACTTAGGAATAGTCATTCTCATCTCCAATGAAATAGTGTGGCAATAGCAATTTTTAGAGTAACAATAGTATTTTTAGGAGTCGCAATAGCATTTTTTGGAGTGGCAATAGTAATTTTTAGAGTGGCAATAGTAATTTTTGGCGTGGCAATAGTGAATGTTAGAGTGGCACCAGTAATTTTGGTGTGGCAAAAAAATGGAATAACAATTCCTTTACTAAGGTGAATAGTGATTTCATTATTCAATGGTGAACCAAACATTGGAATAACTAAGTCATTGGAATGACTATTCCATTCCAACCTTGATTCCATCCAACCAAACATACCCTAAAGAAATTATAATAGTTATACACGAATAATTACCAATAATATTCAAAATCAAATATATAAAAAATAAATTTTTTAAAACTTGAGGGCTGCGAGGCTGGAGCCCGGCCCCAACATAGCTCCGCCTCTTGCGTACTGCATACAAAACATAAAAAGATTGAAGCCCTTCATAAAAACTTGTCATACATAGAGGAAGTCGATGGATGCACTGATGAACGGTATATAACGAGGCTGGCATCTCGGCAGGAAAAAGGGATTCAAACTGAAAATGACGAACTGCATACGGTGGTTCCACTTGCAACAACCATTAGCCTGAAGAATTAACCGAAGACTTGCCCAGTGACGGCCACCTAGGTAAATAGCGCTAATTTTGTTCTTTAATTCGATCAATATGATCGGTCGAGAAGGACAATGCCCATATATTCTGGTATGTGGGAAGTCTTGATGGCTGTTGAGAATAACCAATGGCTTTTGTAAGTACTGGATGGCGTCTGATTTAAATAACATTAGCCCAACAATAACATTTTCCTCCGATCAAAACAAAAGGTATTGGAAAGGATATTATTAGATGTAAAAGTTTGCTTATGGAATATTGTTGAAATCTCATGACGCGAATTTTGAACATTTATACAAGAGCATGCCTTGTTCGGCTTGGATTGTTGAAATTTGCTTTTTTAATCTGGCCCGAATGCAAATTTTTAACCTTGGTTCAAAAGTTCATGCAACTAATGCAAGTTTTTAATCTGGCACTAGATTAGATTGGTCAAGAAAATGGGCAAACGGAATACAACTACCTGGAAAGTAGATTCGATCTCGATTTCGGAAGTACCATATTTATTCTACCGTTTTAAAGAGAGAGACGAAAACAAACCAGAAATCTCGAGATCGAGAGAGAGAGAGGGAGGGAGGGAGAGAGGGAGAGACGAAATACTAGTCAAATCGTGTCAGAGCTCCATTGGTGCAGAGGGAGGAGGTGCGGCGAGAAGACGAAGTGTGAAGCAGCAGCATGAAATAGAGGCTTTTATAGCAGTGGCATTTTTGTAATTGATAGGCGCGTGGAATTCATGAATTTAAGCGCCTAAGTAGGGAAATTGGCGCGTTAGACGTGCATTTAATCCTCATTTTTCCATTTAATGCGTGCACGTGGTCGGATTTTGTGTTTACGTTTGGATTGCAGGAAATTGGGATGATTTGGTACGAATTTGAGGTGCCTGGAAAGCCGAGATGAGGTTTGAGAGCAAGGAGGGCCGTGAAGACTAAGTGTTGGAGCAATAATTCGTGAAGAGCTCAACAGAGATTTCGTGAGCGCTACAGAAGAAGTGGTACAGCGCTCAAAAGTGAACAAAAGGGCTCGCGAGGCAATCAGAGGATCCGAGAGCGCTACACCATTTCTGGTATAGCGCTACCGAGCGGGTACGAGGTCAACGTGCTCCAGCACTGGTCAACGGACGTCAGCACTTTAAGGGGTTCGGTAGCGCTACAAGGAAAGTGGTGTAGCACTACCTAGGGGCTTAAAAGGGCCTAAAACGTTGACATTTTGGGTTAAGCCGGTTCCAATTCCGATTAATTTTAGGATTTTTATTGTTTTTAACGGGGATTAATATAAATACCTCGTTTTAGGTTAGTCTGAAGGGAGATTTTTTTCATTCCAGACTTTTAGGTAGCAGCTTTTTCACTAACGTTGTTTTGTTTTCTCTCAGTTCTTAAGTTTTCTGCACTATTTCTTTCAATCGCTTGGATTCTGGTAACGTTTGTCGAATTACTTCGTTAATTAAAGTTGTTCGTTATTATCTATTCTACGTGGATCTTTCTTTTATTTTTTTTTCCGTCTCTTCTGCAATATATGATCATGTTTCGATCTAGGGTTTTATTTTCTGTTATTTCAAGCATGCGTGAGTAGTTCCCCAGGGTGCAGCCACGGGACGAAGGCGTCCTGTGACTAGTTTAATCAATGTTTTACCTCGGGTACGAATTAATTCGTTTTTCCAACAGTTTTGGGATATGAGAGAAAATCCCTTTCTAATAAACAAAACCCAGGCATCATCAGATTTTAAATGCGCATGAGAGCTGGTGACAAGTGGTGGGCATTTATTAGGAACCCTTTTTTTTTCTTATTCTGAGATCAGTGAATTGAATAATTGTGTCCCGAGTAAATATTGGTTAGGCTAGTTGCAGACGTTGGGTTCCCACGGCTGTACTCTCCTTTAAATTTATAGTTAATTAAATCAATTCAGTGATTTAGGTAGTAAATCAATCAATCAAACAAAGGGTGGCTACCTAAGAGCCAGATTAAACTAAAGTTCATTACAATTGAGTCAACACCGTCCGTCCGTCTCTGTGGTTCGACTCCGGTACTTCCGGAATTATTGTGCTACATTGGTCGAGAGTCCTACGTTTGGGACGCGTTTTTAGTCTTTATTTATTAACACCCGGTCGGTAGAAAGCAGTAATTCTCACGAAGTTTCCTTCCATGTTTTTTAATCCCAGCGCGCGAAGCGAGAACCAAACAAGAGAAAACACGGGATTAGATGTGTTTAGTCCAATCTCAAGTGCCTAATCCCCGAATCAAACTAGGCCCTAACATACACTATATGATGTTTTCATAGCTTTTTTTTTGTATGCCTAAACACTTGAGTAAAAACATTTATGTACACTCTATGATAAGATTGAATGTGGGCGATGCCTTGATCAAGAGTGTAACGATTCTAATTTTTAGTAAATAAAAATTTCGTTAATATTTGAATTTGAATTACTTGATATTACATTTAAAATTTCTATTAATTTCTAGTAATCCGTCATAATTGGATTTAAATCCTTAAAAATAATATTTCTTGACTAGAAGTCCTACGTGGCAAGTAGGATTAATTTTCAACCGATTAGTCGGAGAAACCGAACTACTACTTCTTCTAGTTACAATCTCCTAATCCTAGATGGACCTTTTTGACCATCTTTGAGCCTTGTAAACTCTTCCAAACCCTAATTGAACCACTTGGACCTTAAAAAGGAATCATATTATATTTTATGACTAGTCATTTCAACCCTTATTTAACCTTATCATCTCTTACTCATTGGACAGTAAATGTTAGGAAAATTCTTAACCATTGGGTAATAGATATTAGGATTTGCCATTGAATATATATATATATATATATATATATAGATTGACAAGTCAAAGACCAAATCCCACCTTCTTGCTTACAAAAGAAGCAAATATAGCCTAGTCAATACAAACAAGCCTAGAATCATAGCCCTAAACCTAAGTCACCCACCAAAGTCACTTCCCTCGATTTTTCTAGATACTTATATATAGTTATATGTACTTCATAGGTTATTTTAAACATGCCTATATATGTCTAAAGGACATATAGGCTTTCTAGAAAAGTCTTAACCATTGGTTAATAATTACTAGGGAAAGTTTTATCCTTGAGTAATAAAAAGATAGTCTTGCCAAAAAATATTTAGATTTATAAGACAAGTCACCTTCTTAGATTTCCTATGTACTTACATGCTTAAAATATAGAAATATGTACTTAATAGTCTATTATAAACATGACGAAAGGACATATAGGCTTTCTAGGCAAATTTTGACCATTTTTATTTTAATTGACACTTGCAAGCCTATCATCCATATTTTTTTTTAGACTAGACCACATAGTACTTAAATATACTCATATATGCATAGTTATAGGTACCTTGTACTAGAGAGAGAGGGAGAGAGAGAGAGAGAAAGCCGGGAGGAGGGAGAGAGAGGGAGGGCGAGAGAGAGAGTGAGAGGGAGAAAGATGGAGAGATACGGGAGAGATTTGAAGGGTACTTGACATGATCTTCTTACATCCTTATATTGTCCTTATGTATATACTTACTAACCAAATCTTTGAACCATCACTTCTTCTTCCATCAAATCTTCCTAAAATCTACCCAAAGTACAAAATCTAGCCTTTCATTGATGGTTACTTGTATACTATCTTTCAACCTACCCACTAAGCCATGCTTTGGCATGACAAAGGAAGAAAAAAATCAAAGATAGGGAGCTTTGGCCTATAAATAGCAAGCTCATTACAAGTCATTCTCACACCTTTATACTTTGCTCTCACTTCTCGATCTCTAGAATTTCTAAACTTTCTTAGTTCCAAAGTTCAAGTTTCTTAAGGTTTCTTGAAGTTCTTGAAAGTTACCACCAAACCACCCCTAGATTTTTAAAGTAGTCTAGTTTAGTTAGCAAAATTGTTTCTAGGAAGAGAAAATCCATATCTCTTCCTTTCGAAGCAATCCGGAGCCATTATGCCGCCGATTCGCCAAATCGACGACCGATTCTCAAAACCGACCAATTGTCAAGAAGAACGGTACATTGTCTTTACCTTCTAATTCTAAGTAAAATGTAGAATATGCCTAACCATGTTCTCTAACTCAAAAGTTTAGTATAGGTAGATTCCCTGTACTCTAGAAACATATATTCACGTTTTGTGTTTGAAAACGTATGAAAGAGAAATAACTAGTAAACTTGTTTTACTAAAAACTTGAAGGGAAATATGAGCATGATAATTAACTCGGCCTTTACTCTAAACAAACATGTGTTGTTTTGAACTTCTCAAAAAGGAGGAGAGAGTGGATTTCGAAATATAACTTAAATGAAGGTATTTGTATTTTGATCTTTAGGATAGTTATAAGCAAGTATACATGATTACTAAGATATGTTATTTAGAGGTGTGATAAAGCATAAGTGACTTCCACTCCAAGGGCGCCCGTACATATGGCGTTATGCTTTAAGTTGTGATTTAGCATGATTATGTAATATAGAGTTGGATGATCTTGCTAGCTTAGTTTCAAGATTACAATGAATAATTTATATTTACATATGTGAAAAGTCCTATCGCGGAGTCGTTGCATAAAACGAGACACAAGAAAAATGAAAAAGTAGAAACATGACACCTAGGGTGTGGTTAATGAAAGGCGTGTTTCGAAAAAGGAAATGTTTTGGAAACTGCAATGTGGCTGGACTTGCCCATTGTGTGGTGTGTGTGCCAATGGGAACCCGGTGTGGCGAAACCATTGTGAGGATACTCGGGAACTCGGAACAGCGGAATCGAGGTTGGGTGTGTGGCTTGGTTATCCGCGGAGAGGAGCCAATGCAAATTGTGTGCCAATGGAAACCCGGTGCAGCAGAACCATTGTGAGGATACTCGGGAACCCGGAACGGCGAAACCGAGGTTGGATGTGCTAAAAATGATTTTGGAAATGTTGATTGGTATATGGAAAATGGTGACACAGTCTACGATGAGTCACGTAGGAGAAACTCAAAAAATCATAGACACCAACGTTAGTTGAATAGTAAATGTGGATATGTTATTATTAATTGTTTTGTTAGATATGCATGTACTATGTGAAAATCGTTAATTCTTATGATCTATTGTTTGTAAGTTAAGGGTTAGTGGGTATGTACTATTCTATTAAATTTTTGTAACTCATGGTGTTACCTTTGGTGATCCTAACATATTATATTGGTGGCGACGCCGGTATAATGTGTCAGACCTTATAGATGAACAAGGTGAACTCTACACCTTGGAAGCTTTCAGAGCCGAGGAGAATGGAGGAACAGATGGAACAGTAGTTAGGAACCCTAGTTCTCCCTTTAGGTGTGTAATAAAAATACTCTTATGAGAGTTGTGTTGTAATAATGAGTCAGACTCTCCTTAAATATTCAATAAAATTGTCTATTTAACGTTTCCAAAATTAGGGGCGTTACAAAGTGAGCATTTTTAATTATTCGTGCTATTGATACAAATTGGAGATTGCATATTTACCGTAAAAAAAACTTTGGGGATTGCATCATGGGAATGTGCTAAGCTTGATTAACATATTTTCAACGGTGCTTGATGGGTCCGATTCTGAACAAAAATCACAAGTCTTTTATCTGTTAAAGGAGATACAATCTTTTGAGTTTGCATTTAATTTTCATTTGATGAGCTCTATCTGGGAAATTACGAATTATTTGTCACAAAGTCATTGCAAAGTTGCATCTTTTTCCCTAATATTGACTCGGCCACTCGAAGTAGAAATTTCATATATGCACCTCAAAAGCATAATCTATAAATACTACCAAAACCCTCGTTATATCTGTATATGGAGTTTTGATGATGAGCTCTTTGTTGGAAATAAAAGTTACGGCTCCATTTGTTTTACAATGTAAAATACTAGAAATTGCCCGTGCCTGAAGGCACGACGCAACACGTTTTTTAACATGACTAAAATGAATTAACTTCTAAAATTTGAAAATTGAGGAGTGCAACTGTGCCCCTGCCTGAAAGCAATAATTCAAAAGCTAGACATAGAATAATAAAAAACTTTAATACACCCTCAACACTAAAACTGCTTAATCTCAATAGAAGATATTACCTAAGGAATCAAAGCACATGCAAAATTGTTTAAAAAAATTAGTGAGCCTTTATTCAAGATTACATCAACAAAATTGCTATTTTTTTTCGTAAACATGTCAACAAATTTGTACATTCTAGGAGAAACACAATAAGAACACAAACAGTGACAACGCAAACTGTAACGCCCCGACTTTTCGGGGGCAAAATAAAATATTTTTTACAAAAATATTTCTAAATAAATAAATTATTTCAAAATAAAGGTTTATCTATTACAATCACACGATAAATTTACTGATTTAAAATACATTAACTTCAGAGTTGACTGTAAGCTTGACACGAATCCCGAGCATACTCGATCTCCATCCCTGGTATTCCTCTTGTGTCCGACTGCTCCTCCATTGAACCCTGTGCCCTCTGGCAAATTGATCGCCGAAGCAATCGATTTACCAGGATACAGACGTATCCGTGAGTGATAAATTGCCCAGTAGAATAATCCAACCCAACTATCCCTCTTACTATACAGTTAGCACGCAGCAGGATAAATATGGTACGAAGAAGTAAAACAAAGATTTTTCACATAAATTGATTTATTACTATCCATTATCCTATCGTGCGATCTAAGATCTCCTCCACGGGATCTTTCCTCTCTAACCGTTAGCCATGCTTGGTCCCATGAGATCACTTCCCTTTGCTGTCGCAGATATACCGAGTGTGTGCACCCCAATCACTACAGCAAGGGGAAAGCTTATCATGCCTGAATCACAACTAGGGTTCGCTTATTTTATACACCACTTCACAATCATCACATTCATCACTGAGCTTACTTTGCCAGTTTCAATTCATCATTCATCATTGGACTTACTTTGCCAATCATCATTCATCACTGGGCTTACTTTGCCAGTTTCAATTCATCACTGGACACCCGCCAGGTTTTATCAACACAAAATATCGCTGGACTACCTGCCACGTTTTATCATCGCAAAATGTCCCTGACCAACCGTCAGGTTTTATCATCGTAAAACGTCACTGACCAACCGTCAGGTTTTATCATCAGAAAATATCACTCGACCACCGCCAGATTTTATCATCACAAACATCGCTGGACCGCCGCCAGGTTTTATCATCAGAAATATATCACTGGACTACCGCCAGATTTTATCATCACAAACATCGCTGGACCACCGCCAGGTCTTATCATCAGAAAATATCACTGGACCACCGCCAGGTTTTATCAAAACATCACTGGACTACCTGCCAGGTTTTAAATCATCACTGGGCTCCCGCCAGTTTCAATTCATCACTCAACACTGGGCTTACTTTGCCAGTTTCAAACCATCACATCTCAAAATCCCGCCTGCAGACAATCTAAAAATAAAACTTTTCACTTTATCCATTATCTAGCATCGTCTAGATGAGTTCTATTTCGCAATACCACCCCATGTCTCTAGGGTCCAATCTAGCATTTAAATCAAGTATCGGTGCAATATACAACAAATCAATAATAATTAAAATAATTAATAAACAATGTAATCATGCAACTTATTATGAACGGGCCATTGTCCTTAATCTTGTATGGTCACAATGTCAATAATAAAGTAAGAGTTTTAAAAGAAATTAAAAGGAAAATTTTTTGGGCTCTTATTAATTAATTCTAAGATAATAGATTAATTAAAAATTAATTAAATACGTTAATTAGATAAAATATTAGAATATTTATCATGACCTTAATAAGAGTCCTAAATATCCTATGCAACCAATTGAGTGTCAAAAGTTGAGTTCGGAGGGCCGTGAGATTATTTTAAATAAAAAGATTAATAAAAGTTGTCAAAAGTAAAATAAATGGAAAATAAATTATTTAATAAATAAGATAGGTCGAGGTTAACAATGTTTCATCCTTGGAAGGTAAAAAGTCCAAATAAAATTACTCGGGAATTTATAATAGGGTTTATATAGTCGTAAGGTAATCTTATTTGGAAACACTATAAAAATATTAATAAATAGTAAATTAAATAAAAAATATTAATTTTACAAGATATCATCTTTGAGATGCAAGGAGTCTGGAAAAAAATTTTTTTGGGTTTTAAAACGTTGTTTGGAAGGTCGCAAAGATTTTTCGTTAGTAAACTTGATAGATAAATAATAAATAATTTAATAAATAGATAATTAAATAAAAAAAATATAATCTTAATAAGTTATGATCTTTGAGGTGTGAAAAGTCTATAAAAAATAGTCCGGGCGTCAAAAATGATATTCGGAAGGTCGCAAAGTTGTTTCGAAACGTTTAAAACCAACTCAATCTATTAGATAAATTAAACTGATATAATTAATACATTTTATACTAAATTGATATTATAATGTAATAAAATAATATCAAGTCAGTAGTTTTTAATAATATGTATATCATAAAGATTTTAAAAAAATATCATAAGGGTTATCTTATTCGTAAATAATTACAAATAAGGTGTCGGGCTCAAAAATAATATCATATTGGTGAAAAAATGCAGAAAATGCGCATTGAACTATATATTTTTCGTTCGGGACATAAGGTTAAGCATATAAACACTTAATATACTTAGAGAAGAGGTTGGATAGGATTATAATACCTTGAATTGAATCGAATTGATTTTAAACCGAAACTTAGAATTTGGAGAAGACAACTTCGGGTTCTTTGATCAGGGGAACTTGGGACTGAATTGGAAGACGTTTGGTGATGTTAGGAGTAGTAAGAAGAGATTGGAATGGTCGGATTGAGCTTCGGTTGGATCTTGGTATGAAACCCACTTTTCTCTCTCTTTATTTCTCTCTAAAACTTCATGGATTAGAGCTTGGTTTTCTCTGGTTTTTCTCTCTCTTTTGGACTGGTGGGCGCGTGAAAAATATTGTGGTGTAAATTTCGTGGGTCAATGGGGAAGGGTTATATAGGTGAATTTGGAAGAGGTTGGATAAGAGTGAATTTAATGAAGTTGGGCTCGTGGGATTTAGAATGGACGAATTTGGCTTGGTTTTAGGGTTAGGGAGGAAGTAGAGACTTAGTAGGAGACGGAGAGACGGAACGAGTTTGAGGTGAGGGAGGAGAAGGAGTGTGCATGTACGCATGTGTGCGTAGGAAAATTTTAAAAGAATGCATATATATATATATATATATATATATATATATATATATATATATTACATGCATAATTGCATTAAAAAAAATTGCATTAAGGAAAATAATTCTAATAATATTATATTTAGGAAAAAAAATTGGGTCAAAAATCCGGGTCGTTACACAAACACCATCGGCATAATGAAGCTTCCTCCTTCATCTTCAAATGTTAACTTGACATGGAACAATTTGTTGATATGGAACAAAACCTTCCATTTTTACATTAAAAAATTAGTAACTTGATATGGAATAAAACCTTCCATTTTTACTTACCGATTGCTCTCCTACGCATGAGCTGACGCCTCCTAAGTGACCCGGTCCCTTTAAAGATATAACATCAAACATCTAGATGTCAGAGAACCAACAAAGCCAAAATTAGAGGTATAAAATATTTTATACATTCACAAATTTGGTCGAAAAAAAAATAGTCAAAATATAAGTTATGGACACAAATAGGTTCAACACTAAAGAAATGAACATGGCATAGACGGGCATCAAAATGCACGTTCCCTTTCTCTGCTTTCAAAGGAGAAAAAAATCCTCTACACATCTAATTCAACAAAAGAAGGAAATAGCCCATTACCAAAGAAAGTTATTTCGTGTGACCGCAAATAGAAGCTAAAATCAATGCCTTCACAAAGGGAGACAAATGAGGAGTCGAGCCGCTCTATCCTAGTGGACGATGCAATCGCCCATTGTACCTGGAAAAAAAATATTGGCATCAAGAGCAAATTGTGCAGTGAATTTTCACTCATATTACACGTGAAAAAGAAATATCAATAACCTCATCAAATATAAGAACTCAATGAGGAAGAGAATACAAAAGGGGGTCGTCACTTTGGTTGGCTACCAAAAAAAAAGGCGGAATCGCTTCATCAAGATGAATGAGGAGGCAATAGACACCAATTTATATGAAATTTTGACTAAATGTCCAATCAAAGGCGGATCACCCGAGCCGACGGCACTCCCCTACAATTTTCCGTATTTGTTTGGTGGAACGTGATAAATTTGTGCCAAAATTCAATTTAGTAGTTGGGCTATGGGTCAAACCGTGTAAAAAATAAATCTAAGCGAAATACATAAAGGAAACAAACCACCAAAAACTCAATCCATATGGGTTCTGGTGTTGTTGCCTTGGATCATAAGCCATGGCTTCTTGGTTTAATTTGCAACATTCATTTCAGATAAGCTCATGCATGTGTGTACTAAAATAAAAAGAGGCAGATAAATTGCTCATAACCCTTCATTTGACAATTTCCCCCGTGGAATCTCCCGACGCCTTGCCACAAATGCAACCTGAGTACAGTATTCCAAGACAGAGAGGTATTGCGCTGGATCAAAAACTAACACTATCAAAACCATTTTTTCCAATTTTCATAAAGAAGGCAATAACAAATGCAAAACCACCAAATTAATACAACTAGAGAACTCAAGTACAATATTCCCAATTCGTTAACCACTAAATACACTCATGCAAGGCCTTCAAACTCTTATTTGTGGGAGAGGGTAAGTAAAATGAATACCTTGTTCGCTTCAAACTCAACATTCTTCAGTTGTGCTAGTGTTCCTAATTTAGGGCCCTCATTCTCATTTCTCCAATGTCCCATCCCATCCCTTTAGCACCCACATATTTCTTCAATTCTAGAAAATGACGAATTAGACATGAAACGGACACATGAAAATCCACTACCAAGGTATAAAATAAATCAATTCACATGTCCATAGATGGTTAGATCGTCCAAAATTAAAAGTCCTAAGAAGTTGTCTGAATTATTTTACCATCAATGGCGAATATTGTCCAGTGACAAAAAGCATATTAAAATAACTTTGTCTTAAGCAAAAGAAAGCTAATAGAAAAGGAGAATAAATTCGAACAGATTGGCTAATAGTATGGGAAGGGGTAGATGGATCGAATTGCTAAATTCAAATAAATCAATGGCGAATATTGTCCATTAATATCACCACGTCTACCATCTCACTTTAAAGAAATTGAGTTAAAAAAATATAGCACTACTAAAATCACCAATCCATGGCAGAAAATTGACCCTAATTGACATACACTGTACCCAATCTCCCAAAAAAAAAAAAAAATCCTACAGGTGTGATATTGTTATGGAAATTTGCAAGAGAACTACGACCTTACGCCCGTGCCTATGGCACTCCAAAGAATTTGTAACTACCCATTAAATAAACCAAAAGAAGAAACAAAAGAAAAAAAACTACCTTGAACAAAAAAAATCGCAATAATACACTTAAATCAAACTAACTACTCAAGACACCATGGGAAGAGAAAAGATATAGGAAAGATTAAAGGAAAGGGATTTTGTGCCACACGTTGAACAAAACCGAAGGGATTTTCGTTTCCGTAATAAAGCACCCATTCTCTTAATTGCAAATGGAGATGTCATATGCCGGAGGAAAAAAAATCCAATGGTGGGGGAAAAGGCTCCGTCGCATGAGTTGAACACGATGAGGGAGGCTAGGACCAGCATTCAACGCCATTCCTCCCACACGGTTTATGTATTGATATTCAAATTTCATCACAAATAAATCATTACCAAAAAATCAAGTCTTGGTATGACTGAAAACTAATTTTCCAAACAACGTGGAGAGAGAACAAAAAAAGAAGGGGAATTCACCGTGGATAGAGAATAAAGAACTAATTTTCTAAATAACTAATATTTTAATTCACAACCATTTTAAAAAATTAGAACAAAAAGTCATACCTGTGGAGAGAGAATCGGGGAGAGGGCGAGGGTCATGGAGACAAGAAAGAGAACTAGAAAAAAACGTTTAGGGAGGGAGAGAGAGAGAGAGAGAGAGAGAGAGAGAGAGAGAGAGAGAGAGAGAAGTGAGAATGAGAATAAACGCCAATCTATCATTATATCCCTTACCCAAAAATTGGCAAATCAAAAATCATTACCAAAAATCAAGCTTTAATTTCCAATCAAGTCTTTGTATATTTGCCAATCAAGCTCCCCGTAAAAATCATTGCCAAAAAAATTCTGTCATTATATTCTTTCACCCAATCAAATCTTTGTATATGTATTTGCCATGCCAATCAAGATTCCCGTAAATTAAGTGACCGAATATAATGACTGAACATTTCCAAAAATTCAACATTCAAATTGAAAAAATCATTTCCAAAAATTGATAAAATCACTCTCAATCGTCAGATGAAATCAATTTGAGCCATCCAATGCCAAGGGTTGAAGAGAGGGTGGAGATTTATGCAAGGAAATGTGTGTTAAATCCAACGGCCAAGATTTATGTAGGAAAAATCTATGGGCCACCATACCGTCGCGATTTATATTATAGACTAGAAATTGCCTGTGGCTGAAGGCACAACTCGAACGATCATTACACACAAATAAACACTGCAAGCACGACGCCACATCACCACCAAATCTTTTACGTGCAATATATCAACCTCTGCCCAACAAATCCAACTACGCAAAACAACAACCCAAGCATATTCATAGAAATTGTCTGTGCCAACTACGCAAAACAATAACCCAATCATATTCATAGAAATTGTCCGTGCCTAAAGGCATGACACCACATCTCTTTCTGGGAAGATGTTATTGTAATTCATGAGTATAGTCCAGTACTGAACTACCAAAAACAATGCCAAATTTAAAGCCATCTAATTCATGAGTATAGTACTTAACTACCAGAAACAATGCCTAATGGCGCATTGATCACATTTGGTGCATCACACTTTTATACATGAATCAACCAACCTAAGATAGTTTCAATTCACGATTGAAGAAAGATAAATGACTAATGAAACACTTACAAATTTCAATATAGAGAAAATTAAAGACTTCGAAAGAATATCTCTTCTATCTTCGTTCCCCATTAGAGATTCCAAAAACACCTAGATACTTCACTTCAACACCACTCTTTTGAAAACCTTGTGTACCATAGCAAACATAAATATCAAGTCATACGGAAAAATCAAGTATATGTAAAATCAATCCACACCCAAGATAGAAAGAACGAAGTGGGAATATATTGAACCTAGGAACATGTAATGCATATGTCCCTTTGATGCATGCCATATGTGCAACCCACAAAATGGTATCCAGAACAAAAGTAGGTAATCATAGTTTATTTATTTTTGGGACAATCAACTTTAGAATATCGAACACAATTAGAACTCGATCAAAATAAATTATAGTACAGGGGTATTTAGCCGGAGCCATTATCCTCTCCTATATGGCCACCATCATCACTTATTAAGCCTCGACTTTTCTCAAAATTTGCTTCTTTATTAAGTTTAAAACATGGTCTGTTTAACCTATTCCATTATGTTAAATTTAATTTCTAAAAATAGAGGCTTACGACAACCAATGAAATCCAAGCTATGAACTAAAGCGGTTTAATTTCAGCAAGTATATATACCAAACTATTCATGAAAAAAATAATAGTAACCAACGGAATAAAAAAAACAATGTATAAGGGAATGGAGTTTCTAACCAAGCAAATATTTGAGACAGTGAGATGGAGTGAAGGGTATCTACTTGCGTAATTTAAATCCATCGAGGCACCAACAGTTTTTTGAATCCTTCACCCCTAAAACAATTAGGCACTGATCAGTATTTTGCCCAATGAAATTTGGACAATTAGAACACCACCCACATTTATTCTATCCTTTCAACTTTGTAACTCTTATCCTTAATTACAAAGTTAATTTTTGGTGGAAAAGAGTGAAAAAGGCTGCTATCTTTATCGTATCCTGCACTTGAGAAGTGAAATGGCGACTAAATTTACCTTATTATGATATCCCCTCAAAGTAGTCTTGTTGTATTTTCTCTTTTCATTCCATTCCTACATAACACCAAAAATGCATGGATAAATAAGATCACGATATGTGTGGATAAATAAAATAGTTTTACATTTACTGTAACAAAACCTCAGTATACACCATGTTCGTCTTCGAATTGGATGTATCACTGGAAAGAAGGACACTTGTACGATCACCAGATGTGTGCATCTAGATAGTGCTACATATAGTTGTCCATGACTAAAGACTGGTATGCGCAAGTCAACCCCAACAAATTTTACAGATATTCCTTGCGATTTATTAATTGTCATTGCTTATGCCAACCTGACTGAAAACTGACGTCTTGTCAACCGCTACTTGAGCATCCTCATGCGTCTCGATTCTTTCTGTCACTAGAATATCAACTTCTTCTACGCCTGTGCAATGCAACTCTTTTAGTCACTGGAATATCAACTTTTTTGGTCATTGGAAGTCTATTACTATAAATGCATACCATTGGGTGAGTCAATTTCAAAAATTTGCTTTTCATTTGCTTCGTGAGCATTCTTATGCAGATGAACTTTTTTGGACACGTGAGGCACATTTATTTCTTCTTCTAAAAAAATCGCAATTTTTTCAAATAATATATATTTCAATGTAAGCAGACTAAAAATCGCAGTTTACCAATTTCATTCGTCTCTACTTGTTCAGTCACTGGAACCATACTAATTTCATTCTCACTATTCATATTCTGGACACACAAAAAGAAAGAGTGAAAGTACATAAGAGAGAGAGTACGTAAGAGAGAAAAAAAAAACTCGGGAAAGAAAGAGTGAGAGTCAATGATTATTACTGCAATTCAATTCAATAACGGTCTCGGGAGAATTCAAAAATTATGCAATTCAAGTCAATGATTTGCTGGACCATTCAGCAAGGAATGAAATGACTTTTCCGATCCCAAGAAAGAACTAAAAAAAAAGAATGTATACAAAACTGTATATATGCTCAATATGTGAATAATTGTAGATGCATAATCGTGAAAAAGGGAAACAATGAAATACACTCAATGTCCTCGTAAAATCTGATCCAAAAAAAATTGTGAAATACAAAAAAAAGAATCTATTTCTTCTAAACGAAACTAACAGATGGTTCAAATGAATAATTGTAGTCGAAAACCGCTGTTCCTTGGCCTTGCAATGAGATCGGCAATGGAGATGCATACTTGTATATATGCTCAATATGAAACCAAGAACTACACTCAGTGTCCTCCTCCTAAAATCTGATCCAAAAAAAAAAAACCGTGAAATACAAAAAAAGAATCTACTTCTTCTAAACCAAACTAACCGACGGTTCAAATGAATAATTGTAGTCAAAAATGGCTTTTCCTTGGCCTCACAATGGGATCGGCAATGGAGAAGCATAATCATATATGTGCTCAATATGAAACCAAGAACTGGAAACAAAAGGAATGAAATACAAAACTGTATAATTGTAGTCGAAAAAAATCTATTCCAAAAAAAAAAAAAAACTGGAAAAAATCGAAGCAAGATAGAACCGTGTGTTGGGGGTAAACCAAAAGAAAACAATGAAATACACGCACCTCAATTCTTATTTTGCCGTTTCGGAAGCCAAGTGAGGGGGATGGGGGAGGAGAGAGGGAGAGAGTAAAACAATGAAATACAAAACAATCTATAATACAAATCCGTATATTAGTTTAGGAACAGAATAGCAATTATTGCCGTAAATTTTGAATTGCCTTTGATTGGTACTTTGATTTGCCTTCTTACCATAAATTATAAAGTGCCAATTTATGGTTTGCAATTGGTGCCGTTTTTAATGTTTGCCAATTTATGGTTTAGGAATAGAATAGCAATTGTTGCCATTTTCAACTTTGTCTTGCCCACTTTGCATTGCCGTATAGGAAATGAGTAACTGGGAAACTGTTTATTGTCGGGGTATTAGAATGGAAATGAATAAAGCGTTATGATTTATGCTGAAAAATGTGTACTAAATCAAACTGTCAAGATTTATACAGAAAAAATGTGTGGGTCACCACACCGTCGCGAATTGTATTATAGATTATAGATTATAAACCCTAGAAAGTTGTACCATAACTGGCTACCTGAGGATTACAACCTAGCATTTTTCATTTACTTAATTATTTATATTGCTGTTATTAATTGGTGTTATGTTTGGGTCCCAATTAATTACCGGATGGTAATTTTATAAATTGTGTTATGTTCTATCTAAATCTCTAATTAACTAATTAGCTACAATATACAGAGTAGTGGATAGTTTTACAAAGTTAGGAGATAATCTATCTAAATCTAATTAACTAATTAGCTATAATATACAGAGTAGTGGGTAGTTTTACAAAGTTAGAAAATATTTTCATGGTGTAGGATTTTATTTGGGCAAAGCGTTTAATTAAGGAAAGAAGTTGAGAGAACTTTGGAAGAGAGAAAGAGAGAGAGCAGAAGCAGCCGAAGGTTGTGAGGTACCAGTGTGATAGTTGAACTCCTTTTCCCGATCTTGCTCTTGGCTTTGTTACGGTACGTAATCTTGTCTTTAATGTTTCCATTACTTTTCACTGCCGTTTGGAGGAGAGAACCAGCTTGTTGGGTTGCACAATCTCTATGGTGTTAGAATTAAGGAGGAAGCTATGGTACACAGCGTATACCGTATGCCTAAATTATGACAATTTGTGATTTTCATTATGCCAATTTTTGGTTTTCTAATGCATATTTATGATTCTAGTTACGACTTGTAGATTAAAATTTACCTGTTGAACATGTTATTAGCAGGTTACCCATAATTAAAAAATATTGTTATTATGTAACCATAATTATTCGTACCGAAATCCATAATACTTGTACTCTAATCAAATATATGCGTACAATATCAAAAATTAAATAATGTTATCCACAAATGTTATAACAACACCATAAATTGGTATTATCTTACCACAATGAATCGTATCAAATTTTTTTGACTCGTATGATATTCCGTAACAAAATCAAAATATGTCGTACCAGAATCAACAATTATTATACCCAAGCCAAAAATATTTGTAAAATACCACAAATTTTAGAAAATAACCACAATTATTATGACAACACCTAAAATTGTCATTTTGTAACGACCCTGATTTTCGGTAAATAAAAATTTCGTTAAATATTTAAATTTTATTTTAATTACTTGGAATTGCTACTAAAAATTTCTTTTTAATTTTAATAATCCGTCATAATTAGATTTGAGATTTATAAAATTATATATTTTCACGCCAAGCAATCTAGTCATTTTCTAAAGACAAATATGCTTACAAAAGCACTTGTATATTTTCCTAACAAGTTAAATAAAATCTTTAAATTATATTTCTTGGCTAGAAATCCTACTTGGCAAGTAGAGTTAGTTTCCAACCGACTAGTTGGACAAACCAAACTACCATTTCTCCTAGTTACACTTCCCGAACCCTAATTGGACCTTTTCGACCGTCTCGGAGCCTTTTGAACCCCCGAACCCCAATTGAACCCTTAGACTTTTAGGGGTAATCATTATACCCCATGACAAGTCATTTCAAACCCTAATTATTACCAATATTCTTTTACCTTTGGTCCATAATTGTTAGGGAAAATATTATCCCTTGGACAATAGATTCCCATGACTAGTCATATCAAATTATTACCAAGATTCTTTTACCCCTTGGTCCATAATTGTTAAGGGAATTTTTATCCCTTGGTTATTAGACCTTTGACTTGCCAAAATCCATGACAAGACAAGTCATACATGGAATCTCATCATTTTGCTTCCACATGAAGCAAGATTAGATTTGTCATGCATGCACACCTATGTTCTAGCCTTAAACCTAATAATCCTAGATTTACTTTCCTAGATTTTGCTTAGATGTATCTATGTAAATATATATACTTGGTACGAGAGAGAGAGAGAGAGGCCGAGAGTCAGAGGGGAGGGAGAGTGTAGTGTGTGTTTGTGTGTTGTACAGTCCAAGCTACCTCTTTAGCCCTATTTTAGCCGTAAGTCTAATTGACTAGACAACTCATTCTAGTCAATTTCTAGCATAGAATCCTAGCCCTAATCATCCTAGACCTAGCTCTTATTACCCTAGATTTTGACTACAAATCTAGACTAGAATTGACCATACATGGAAGGCTATACCTTAGCCTAATCAAATCCTACCTTAGACTTATAAGACTTGCCATGATTACCTAGATTTGCCCTAGAAAGCATAAGATCCTAGTTAGTTTATAGCCCTAAGCCTAAAAAGATTGGACAAGACAAGACTTGGCATGCTTTCAAGCTTGATTGGACATGACAATGGAGCAAAGTCCATGGAAGAAAGGAGAGAAGGGGGGCCGGCCATATGGAGGAGAAGAGAGCCAAGACTTGTGCCTATAAATAGCAAGCTCACTTCATGTTCAACTCACCCCTTCACTCACTTCTCTCTAGAAACCATTTCTGTTTTTTCAGGCAGCCTACTGCCCCTTGAAAATCCTCAGTTTTCTCCTCCTTAAGTTAGTTTTCGGAACTAACTCCTTTTGGAAAAGTCGTAGAGCACTTCGAAACCTTCAAGTTAGACCCAAGAACTGTCCTAATCGGTGAAGAAATGACAAAGATATCGGCGTCCGAAGTTCAGTAAAAATCTCGGATTCCTATTTCCAGACAGCAAACTGTCATCTCATTTATCACCATTTTTCTCCTACCTAAAGTGGTTTCTAGGACCAACTTCCTTCCCGAAAGTCGTAGAGCACTTCGAGAGCTTCATTTTCAACCCAAGAACGATCGTATTCGGCCAAATATTGACCGAGTTACTGCCGTCCGAAGTTCGGTCCAGATTGCAAGTTTTCACTGTCCGTAGGAAATTTTCCAACTAGCTTATTCGGCCCCGACTAAGTTTCGGATCAAGGTAGATTTTCTCTACTTACTTCCCTAAGTATAAGTAGAATGTTCTCGATTCAAAATATCAATATCCTTATCGTTTTCCATAAGTAGATAAGGTTATCTATTATTTAAGTTTCAAGTAGATAAGGTTATCTATTACGTATAACGTTTGAAAATGCATGATAGTTAACAAACAAAGTTTTGCTAATGGAAGCATGAGCATGTTGGAATAATAGACCTTTACTTTAATAAACATGTGTTGTTTTGAACTTCCCTCAAAGAAGAAAAGAACGGGTTTTTTTTAAAGGTTAAAACTTTACCATTGATTTAAAGTATTCGCGTTTGAGATTTGAGATGGTCATGAGCATGATTATTAATATAGAATTGGATGATCTTGCTAGTTTAAGTTTCAAGATTACAATGAATGACTTATGTTTGTAAAAAGTCCTACCGCGGAGTCTATGCATGAAAGCGTGACACGGAAATCGAGAAAGTTAGAAACATGACACCTAGGGTGTGGTTAATGAAAAGGCGTGTTTTGAAAGGGTGAAATATTTTGGAAACCGCAATGTGGCCGGACATGGTAGCCCATTGTGTGGTGTGCGTTTTGTGTGCCAATGGGAACCCGGTGCGGCGGAACCATTGTGAGGATACTCGGGAGACCGGAACGGCGGAACCGAGGTTGGGTGTGTGGCTTGGTTATCTGCGGAGAGGAGCCAATGCAAATGTGTGCCAATGGGAACCCGGTGCGGCGGAACCATTGTGAGGATACTCGGGAACCCGGAACGGCGGAACCGAGGTTGGGTGTGTTAAAAATGGATTTTGAAAATGTTGATTTGGTTATAAAAAGTGAAAATGAAGACACGGTCTACGATGAGTCGCGTAGGAGAAACACAGAAAAACATGGACACCAACGATGCTTGAATTGTGAATAAGGATGTGCTATCGTTAATCGTTTTTGTTAAACCTGCTTGTACTCTGTTGATTTTATGATCTATTGTTTGTAAGTTAAGGGTTAGTGGGTTTGGATATTCTATTGAGCTTTTGTAAGCTCACGGTGTTACCTTTGGTGACCCTGACATATTATATTGGTGGCGACGCCGGTATAATGTGTCAGACCTTATAGATGAACAGGGTGAGCATTACGCCTTGGACGCTTTTGGAGCCGAGGAGCTGGCCAGAATGGAAGAAGAGGCGGAGTAGTAGATAGGAACCCTAGTTATCTCTCCTGTTGTTGATTAAGAACACTCTTTGTGAGAGTTATGTTGTAATATTGAGCCAGACTCCATTTTGATTTTCAATGAAAATTCCCTTTTAACGTTCCCAAAAATTAGGGGCGTTACACATTTTCTTAACACAACGTGTTATATCAAAAGAAAACATATTTAAATACCACAAATTTTATAACAAACCATAATTGTTATGACAATACCGTAAATTGACATTTTCTTACCACAATGTGTTGTACCAAAAGAAATTAATTAAAATATTCCGTAATAACACATGTCTAAAATATCACAAATTTAGTAATATAACCAAATTTGTTATGACAACACCATAAATTGACGTTTTCATATCCACAACGTGTCGTATAAAAAAATTCAATCAGAATGTTCAATTAACGGTAGTTATAATCAACAAAATATCATACCTCAAATTCATTAATATAACCAAATTTGTTATGACAACACCATAAATTAACGTTTTCATACCCACAACGTATCATATAAAAAAATTCAATTGAAATGCTTAGTTAACGATAGTTATTATTAGCAAAATCCCATACCGCAAATTCAGTAATATAAGCAAATTTGTTATGACAACACCATAAATTGGCGTTTTCATATCCACAATGTGTCGTATAAAAAAAATTCAATCGGAATGTTCAGTAAACGATAGTTATAATTGACAAAATACAATACCACTAATTATTTTCAATTCCCGCCACATTATTTTTTCAAATTTTAAAATTTCCACCATATTGTCTTAATTTTTGATTCCCTCTACACTAATTTTTCAAATTCTTATTTATCCCTACACAATACCTCAATAATTTAAACTAAAAATGAAGTTTTCGCACAAAATTTTCATCCAAGAAATTCACCACAAAGTAAATACTATACCCAAATTTTCGAATACAACTACAATTTCCTCTCAAAATATTAGTCTAAATCAAATTCTTTTTCTACAAAATTTAATTCAAAAAATCAAAATTCCTTTGTGGAAAAATGAGAGGTCATGAAAAAAATAATTATCCAACTGTCTCAAATGCATACACTTTCAATACTAAAATGAAGTACAAAAAAATAAGTGTGAATATCAAAAAATAAAGTGTGAAAATTACTCTTCTTTTTGTAATTGGTTAAATTAATTATATTAATACCCAATCCTATCAATATTTAGGGCGGTGCACTTAACAAATGGCACTATATATTTAGCACATGGATCGGTGTCAAACCTTCACCCTATGCGTACCAATCCAAATTTAATGGTGGTTCTTAGAACTAGGCCGTGGAAGTAAAATCTAAATAATTTTGTAAATTTATTGTCATTGTACTTTCTTTCAAAAAAAATTATTATAATCGACATTTTGATTTACACCAATGACATAGCTATAATATGATCTACAAGTGCAGGCCCATCACTAGGACGGAGGCATTTGAGGCCTCTGTCTTCTCAAATTTTTAGCCTGAAAATAAAGCCCTTACATACAAGAAAATATTAATAGCCTTTAGAATTACAAATTTTCAATTGTGTACCATAGTGATAAGGTGTTAGAATTTGGACATTTATCTAAAAGATCTGGGGTTCAAGTCTTAAACCCTTCGTTCCTATTTTTTTTAAAAGAATGTTGTTATTTTTTAAAATAAATCACATAATTAGTCCTTGAAGTTTCATACTTCAACAAATCTCATTGTTCAATTTCAATACAACATTAAAATATAATAATGCACCATCTGAGACCCACGTAAGGTGTTTATTTTATTTTATTTTTTATTTTATCGAAATCGTCTATTTTTTACATAATATTAATTAGGTCATTCGTATCAAGAATGAAGTTGATGGCTTATAGCTAGATACTTAATTGGATGAAAAATATCATTCTATTATTCAATTTGCGCGCCGATGATAGAGCTTCCTAAACTTGATTGAGACAAAAAATTACATAAGTGACTTAATCAACAAACATAAAAAATTCAACGGATTTGATCGTCATTATTGTGTCACAGTCGCATGGCTACATTACATTCAACTACAATAGAGGACTAAGTTTCATACCAAATATAAATTGACTGTACAATCTAAATGTCGTTAGTGAGTGTATTTTTAAAATGATTGATCAGGACTGTTAGGATGTTAAGTTATACAATATTTAATTTGTGATATTTTACACATGCATTTTTTTTGGGTATAATAATTATTGATTGTGCAACGATATATTTTGGTCTTGTATCTAGTATCTTTTGATCGATTTCTTTTGGTACGACACATTATGGTAAGAAAGTGTCAATTTTTTGTATTGTCATAACAATTGTGGTTATGTTATATAATTTGTAGTATTTTACACATGAGGGAGAGGGAGAGAAAGTCAAGGAAGAGAAAACAACCTGTTACCTGCTAAGCCATTCTTTTATTTTATTAATTGGTTTAATAAATGGGTGGTCCGGATTATTTACCTTGAAATCCAAGGATTTAAAATCATGATGCGTATGGTACACCCCTTAATAAGGGGTGTGTACCATAGGACTACCCATTAATTAATTGGGTTTGATATGGATGGAGTGAGTTGGTGGGTGAGAGTGTGCTGTGTGTGTGGCAACGGGTTAATATTATATTGGATGTCGTGTACGGTGGTGATCACTGTTGCCGTGGTATGGGAATTGCTAGTGTTAGGAGTACTTCTGTGGAATGATTTTAATAATTGATGGTGGCAGTAGACTTGGATAGTTTTGGTTTTGTACAAGTTTTAGTAGAAGGTATTTTCTTTTAATGCTATTAGACAGTGGTGTGTGCTTGTGGTTGGAGGCATGGAGTTTGGTTTTAGTGGTCGTGATTGCAGAGGGTAGTAGTTAGGATTAGGCTAAGTTTTATTTTGATAGGAAGTGGTATTTTGTATCTACAAAGTGTATATTTGCGTAGTTAGTCATTTCGTACTTTGTTCTTTCATTTAGGTTAGCATCTTTTTGCACGTTCGATTGCATTACTTTTGGACTCAGGTGGGTAGTTAAGTATGTTACGTATTTTCAAAAGACCGTGTTAGGTCGGTGACCCCAATGCTCAACGGCTTTCTTTTGCCGGATCGTCTTTGGAAAAAGTACCAGAGGGCTGCCATATTGGATCCAATTTTGATGAGATTTATTTTGGCCATGGTACTGTTTGATTGTGGTTCCGCATTGTTGATGGAGTTAATGTTGTGATCACCACTAAGAATGTTTATTGGTTAAATGCTTCATTGATTAATTTATTTTTCTGTTGGACATCTTGTATGTATGCCAAATTATGATTTAATGGTAAATTATTTTAATCTCCATTTTCTACTTTATTTAATATACATACTTGCTATTCACTAAGCTCGTCGGCTGACGGATTTATTCCAACTTCTCTTTGAGGCAAGTTGGGGAGTTAGGCAAGGACTCTAGCGGCACCTCTAGGATTCTTTTGTTTGACCTCCTTAGGGTGTCTCATCTTAGTTTTATTTTAATAAATCGCTTCTACATTCAAAATAATTGTCAGATAACGACTCTTCTTTATTATTGTTGGATCACTGAATATTGGTTGGTTCATGGGATGGTTGTACCCCATACTTTTTGTTGAACTTAATTGGTTGGAGTTGTTCTTAATAAAAAAAGGTTGACCGTTTATTAGTTCATTGCCTTGGTTTTTAATCAAAAATTTTTTTAGGCTGCATGTTCTACGAGCTTCAGTCTTGTGGTTCATGGCCGCTCACTTCCCATTTTGGGGTGTGACATCCTAGAAAGTTGTACCATAACTAGCTACCTGAGGATTACGTACTTTTTCCATCTCTATTGACTTAGTCATCGGAATGCGACCTAAAAATCGGCTAGTAGGCACTAACTGATTCCCTTGTTTTGTACTTGGACTGAGGGAGTAAGAAAGCAAGCTACAACCTCATCCCGATGTACTGACTTTTTGAACGAAATCACCATGTACTGACTTGAACCTCAACATTTCATCCAAAAAATGTGTTGTGGATCTTTCACCTTGTCCTGACTTGAACCTCAGCATTTCATCCAAAAAATGTGGTGTAGATCTTCCATCCACATTCATTGTCCAACCTTCCAATGTTGAGACGACACAATGATCTAGAAATAAATTAGGCTTAAATCACACCAACAAAAAATTACTTGAAACCAAGTAAGCCTTACGTCCCAATTACCAAAAGTTCCGCAATAAGAAACGACACAAGAATAAATAAATCGATCCAAAAGCAGCTTGGATTTCATCTATCTTCACTCAGATTTCAATCCAACGGTCAATTTGAACTCAAGCAAGTTAAACAACACTTCTCAACAAATCTGAACAACCAAAACAAAGCTCACATTGAAATGTCTATAAGCACAAGGAATGCCACTCTGCAATTAAATTCACGAACAACTGAAATTGAAATGTCGTCTGTCTTGCTTCATCTTTCCTATCTCCATTTCTCTAGGGGTCTGTTGGCCTTCCCTACTCAACCTAGATGTGCACTGACCGTAATCACTAGTGGAGTTGCTGTACTCGCTGCTAGCCCCATACCCTTGGCTTCCCAAAGCCATCTTCCTGAATTTCTTCATCTCCTCGTTGTATTGGCTCGTGTCATAGTCTGAGCTAGTATGAGAAAAGTAAACCTTGCTGTGTCCTGGTCTTATGCCTTAGTTGAGATCCGATAGAGGTAGGTCTCCTTCGAAGGCCCGTACTACCTATGTAGTTTCAGTAATGCTTGCTACCTAGAAATTAATTATAACACTACATGAGTTTGAATGCAAGAATGTTCAGTATTTCTCTGGCAGTTGAAAGCTATTTTAGTTTCTGGGTTTTTCGTGTTGATCAAGGTACTCACACTGGCTACCAGCCCGTTGTTTCTGAGAGCTTTCATTTTGGTAGTCGAAGGAAAAGAAACATTTAAATACAAGCGATATGCACTCACTGCATGCCTCTTCCTTGGGATATGCTTCGAATCACTGTCAGAGTGGCAATGGAACTTTAGAACTAGACTTATTGGGCTCCAAATAAGATCTTTGCTAACTTCAGCAGTTTATCAGAAGCAACTAAAACTCTCAAACGCTGCTAAGACAAACCATTCTCCTGGTCAAATAACAAATTGTGTCATGGTGGATGCTTATAGAATAAGCGAATTCCCAATCATGGTATCAGTTGTTACCTTTTGGGCTTGCTACTTACTTGGGATCCCTATCAATGCCAGTAATGTGTTCACATTTCTTGTGGCTTTCCGCATTCTTCAAGAGCCCATAAGAATGATCCCTGATGTTGGGGCAATGTTTATTGAAGCAAAGGCTTCGTTCTCTCAAATCATGAAGTTTCTCAATGCACCTGAATTGCAGAATAGACATGCCAAGAAAACACACGATGCGGATGGACTTAACCAGGCTATATCTATTAGTACCACCAGAATTTCATGGGATTCTAGCTCTTTAAAGCCAACTCTAAATGATATAAACTTGGTGGTTCATTGTGGTGAGAAGATAGCTGTAAGTGGAGAGGTTGGCTCGAGTATATCGACCCTTATAGTGGCAATTCTTAGGGAGGTTCCAGACGTCAGTGGCATAGTAAGTCTTCAATTACTTCTTTTACGGCTTGAAATTTAGCAAAATATGAATCGTACAACCTATACATATGATGTAGGATGACTTCAAGCTGCTCGGCTCATTTGCAACCCTAAAGATGAGAGCCACCATGATCTTATATAACAGTCTAGCCTTTCATTTTGTTGACTTCAACATTAGAATTACCCATGGCAATATTCAAGATGATCAGAAATCACTAAAGGCTGATTGAATCACATATGTTTTTAACGAAGATGGATGATAAGAGTTTGACCATTCATTTCTTTTGAAAAAAAATAAGATTTGTTCTTTTTTTTTTTTAAAAAACATGGTAGGATACTTTCATTCATTAATAAAAAAAACCATAGTATTACATTGAAGATGATGATTTTTGTTTCACAAAGGATTCAATAACTAACCAGGAGGTCTAGTTTTCCAAGTACGAATACCAGAACCTCGCAAACATGAAGTTGCCAAAGTGTGAGTAACTACTCTACAAATAAAAACAAAATCACAAATCCTAACCGATCAACTCCTTGATCAGCGAATATCTTCGATGACAACTTCCACTTCCAATTTTTTGCAATCGAAAATATGAATTGATGGAAAAGCTGATCTAACCGATCTGATTTGTTATTGAACCACCATCACTGCCACCGTTGTCAAAATTCAAAGCAGCACCTTGATGACGAAGGAGAAGCCGAGATAAATGAAAAAAAAAAAGAACAACACCAAAAAACTCTCAAATCGATCTGAGATTGAAAGAAAAAAGACCTTCCTGGACATGAGGAATTAAGGAAAGCGAGAAAAGAGACCGTCACTTATGGGGAAGAAAAACACCCATCAAGTTTAAAACCCCCCGAAGATCAAAAAAAAAAGTCTATAACCTTCCCGTCCCGCCGTCACATTAGCGTGGTGAAAATCCTAGGAGGAGGGAGGGGAAGGAAAAATCCTAGGAGGAGGGAGGGGAAGGAAAAGAGAAAACAACTGAGATTTTTTCTTTCAGTTTCTTACCTATTAGCATCTCCAACCCATGCTCTAATCCTTCAAATTTTCCTTCATTCCTCCATTTTGAGGGAAATCAATTCCAACCCACCCACCCACCCCCGAATGAAGACAGAAAAAGAAAGTGTTTGGGAGGATGGGTTGGAGCAAACACATCCTCCAAAACAGTAAAAACTAAAATATAGAGATATGGAGGAATGAAGGATGGATTAATGGGGATGCTCTCTTAGGCTAAAAAAGTTTAATATGATTCGTTTAAATACACTGATTCCGGTTAATCTATTTTTTTGCTTGAATAATACTCAATATCAACACATAAGACCGTGTTAAGTATCTGTTGACGTCTCTTCGCCCTGCAAAAAAAGTCGCACTAACTTCACATGGGAATCGTATTTCTATTATAACAAGAAAATTACATATTGTTCGAGCTTCAAACTGAAAATTCACCACATATGTGTATTCATATGTATCACTAGCTACAACCATGTTATTACTCCTGTATGTATATAAAAAAAAAAAACTCTTCCACGGAAGAAATTCACTCTTTTCTGGAAGAATTTGTTTTAAATTCAGATCGTTAATTGCTGAGACAACGGCTGAGATGCTCACTGTAATTTTGTAGCAACTTTGCTCACTATAGGGTCCCCGGATCCCTGTGTAGTGTCTGTATGTATGGATACATGGAATATGATTATACAACGTGTGATTTTGTTCACTTTCACCAAAAGATGAATGTTCATAGGGTGAAAAATACTATTCTAAGCTTGGTTAATTATCAGGGAGTGAGACTCGAGGATTCTGTTGCTATTGAAGAAGAAATTCTTGGGTACTATCAGAGTCTTTTGGGGTCTGATTTCATGCACAAATAGGATGCTTCAGAAGCTCTATCTGCTGCTATGCTGAAGAAGGTTCCCCAAGAGGTTAGGTGTAGAGACCCGTAGTTAATTTAATTAATTTCAATGTTTATAATTGAGGAAAATGAGAAATGTGGTATTTATGTGATTTGGGGCCAAAGTGAAAGAATTGATTGTAGAAGAGTACAATGTGTAGTTTACATATATGTGAGTATATATAGGAGGGTGAGAGAGAGCATGGAATCATTTTTCTCCTCCGGAAAAGATATAGGCACCGACCAAAACCATACCGACGGTGTACCGACGGCCACGCGCGGCCGTCTCCGGCCACCGGACGGCCGATCCGAGCCGTCCAAAAATTTTAAAAAAAAAAACCGAGGGGCCCCTCGCGGGAATCAACGCCATCCGATGTGTGTAGGGTGCTTGATCTAAACACCCTATTTTTCGTGTATATATGTACATATATACACGAAAAATAGGGTGTTTAGATCAAGCACCCTACACACATCGGATGGCGTTGATTCCCGCGAGGGGCCCCTCGGTTTTTTTTTTTAAAATTTTTGGACGGCTCGGATCGGCCGTCCGGTGGCCGGAGACGGCCGCGCGCGGCCGTCGGTACACCGTCGGTATGGTTTTGGTCGGTGTAAATAGCAGGACTCTTTCTCCTCTCTCCCTCACCGGCTCTCCCTCCCTCTCTCGGCTCTCTCCCTCTCTCTTGCTCTCTCACCAAATTTCACTCCAATAACTCAAAACCCACTCAAAACAACCTTCAATCCTTCAACCTCTACGCGTATTGTGGTCCGTAGTTCGCCGGTTGGAGCTCGGTGGAGTCGTATCACTCTCGGTTTGATTTTCGGAAGCTGGGGCTCGAAATTCTTGTGGGTTTCGTTCTTCGGCCTCGAGGTAGGGATTCTACCTCTCAATATATGTGATATAAGTGCTCTCCTTGCTTGAAATCGTGTCTATTGTTGTTGTTGTTGTTGTTGTGGTTGGATTCCTTGAAATCTGCAGAAAATCTGCTCGAACACCCCTTTGTATCGATACTGCTCTATTCAGTATCGATACAATAATCTCTGAAACGACCTTAGTTATTGAAGTATCGATACTGAATTAATCAGTATCGATACAATCGCCTCTGGGACGATTTTAAGGCTAGTTGTATAGATATTGAAATGCGCAGTATCTATACTTCAATGCCTTAAGGCTAAGTTTTGTTCATTGTTTCAACTCCATTGTTTTGACCCCCGATCGCTTCTAACTTGCTCCAAACATCACCAAATCACTCCATAACATTATCGCTCATATTCGTTGAGTTCGTTGTGTATCTTTGCAACCCTCGCCCCTTGTTTGGTATAATTGGACGTCGAATTCCATATGGATTATGATTACATTGAAATGACACGTTATGTGTGTACGAGATTCTTGGACACTTATCGACACAACGAGAACATTTGGGACCCATCGACGGGTGGGTGCCTGGCAGGGGATTTCGGGGTCCCATAATCGGCCCGGCAGGAGCTAATGCTCATATTGATCACTCAAGGCCCAACCTTCTCGGTGGGCGCTTGGCAGGGGATAAGCGGGGTCCCATAATTAGCCCGGCAGGAGCTTCGGCTCATGACACTTAACGTGAAACGATGTTGGACACATATAAAGTGAAGCGGTTAAAGATTGAGGTGTATACCAAATTTCATACCGAGTTTGTTAGATTGCTTAAGCTTTGGTTATTGCCTATTGTGTGGTCTGTATCCCGTTCTTCCTTGTGATCATCCTTGTATTTCTCTTGCATATAATGTTAGCGTAGAATTTCCTACTGGGCTAGTGTAGCTCAAGCCTATTATCATTTTCAGGTACTAATACAGGACAATAGCGTGCATGCTTGGAGTGCTTGGATGTGATCATTATTTTGAAAGCTATCGATTGAGGAGTTACTTAGGCATCTTAGTAAATCTCTTTTGAAGATGTATTTGTAACTTTATTTGTAAATCTTTTGACTATTGACCGCGTCGTTCCGTGTCAAAAATAAATTTATAAAAGCTTGGAGTTAACTACTACTCCGTAGAATAGTGGTCAAGACCGAGTGTCGATCCGCAGGGACAAATTGGCTAAGTTACTATAATTCGATCAACTTCTAGATTAATTCGGAAAAGTAAAGATTGATTGGTTGAATTGTTTTGAAGAGCTAATTAAACTAAAGAACAATTTAATTAAAAGATTTAGAAACGATGGAGGAAAATATCTAGGGTTTCGAATTCACCCCGACCGCGTAACAACAATATGCATAGGCTAGGTTTATTTATTCGAATCAAAAGAGATTATCGCTAGGGCTTGCAAACCCTAACGATAATCATCAAGAAAATAATCGGGTTGTTAAAAGGTATAAACTATCCCATAACACGGACCGTCTCTCAGTTAGCACGATCTGGCAACCTAACAGCACGATCCGTCTTACGAGCATAATTTATCTCAGAACTCCAACCACAATCAGTGAAAACCATTGCAAAACTATGTATTTGAAATCTAGAGTACAAATACTTAATCGATATAAAGAATTAAAATCAATTCATTCAATTGAAACGAAAAGGATTCTGAGTTTTACAATCGATCCGAAAAACAAACTAAAACCCATGCATAAAAGAGATTACTTGGCGCGAAGTTTCAGTCTTCCCCCTAGACAAGGGGTTTAGCCGGCCATGAGAATGAAAACCGTAGCAGTATGGATTGATGAAGTCATGGTCGGAATGCTAGAAAATCCACTGATCCGGTCGAGAACCCCACGCCCAGAACTGCCGCTGATCACTTCCAAAAAGTCCCGCCGCCGACTGTGTTAAAAACCCTTTTTCTTTTCCTTTCTGTAATTGCCGCAGAAAAAGTGCCGCTGATCAGTAGCATCGTCATACTTTATAATATAGGTTTTATAGCCATGAATTACATTAAGGCCCTTTGGACTCTTGGTAATAATAAATTAATCATGCTACTTTTAGACAATTTGCACTATGACCCCAAGCTTCTTTTAATCTTCTTATTAATCAACCCAATTTGCACATTTTCGCACCCATCAATCTTTGAGGCCTGCAAACACCATAAAATACTAAAACAAATCAAGTAACAAGGTAAACGGATAAACAATGCGTAAATTAAAAGGAGTAAATGGGTGCTTTTCAGCACCTATCAACTATGGAATATTGTAACCCTTAACTCTTGAATATACAGTGCTTGTGTCAATTTGGGCCTCGGAGCCAAAGATGTAATGTTTTGGGAATGCTACATTATCTTGGTTATCGTACGGATTATGGCGAGATTTTATTTATGGAAATCATTTATATTTATGTTAAAAATCGAGGGTGTGACATTAGGGCTAGTATGGTGGCCCCTGTTACTAAAGCTGAAATTTGGTCTGCCTTACGGTCCATTCATAGGGATAAGGCCCCTGGCCCTGATGGATTCAACTTTCTTCCATGACAATTGGTCAATTGTTAAAGAAGATGTTATGGGTGGTATTCTCTCTTTCTTTACTAATGGGGTTATGCCTAGGGGCTGGAATGCTACAGCTGGTTGCTTCTCCTAACTCCATAAAGGACTATAGACCCATAGCCTATTGTAATACACTTTATAAGTGTGTGACTAAGGTGCTAGCAAATAGGATTCAGCCTATTTTGCCTTCAATAATTGGGCCTGCTCAATCTGCGTTCATCAAAGGTCGATCTATCATGGATAACATCTTGTTAATGCAAGAGCTTGTCAGAGGGTACCATTGTGATCAGGGGCCTGCAAGATGTGCTATCAAGCTGGATGTTATGAAAGCTTATGATAGTGTTGATTGGGACTTCTTGTTTGAAGTCATGCACTGTATGGAATTCCCTACTATCTTCATTAACTGGATTAGAGCATGTGTTTCTACCCCTTACTTCTCTGTTCTTAATAATGGTGAATTAAAGGGTTTCTTCCCGGAAAAAGGGGCTTGAGGCAAGGTAATCCCATCTCTCCTTATCTTTTTCTTGTTGATTATGGAAGCCTTTTCTGCTATCCTTCAATCCAGAATCTACCTTGAGAGTTTCATTTTTCATCCAAAGTGTGCTGCTATTAATCTTTCTCACTTAGTGTTTGCTGATGATATGTTCATTATTTGTGGGGCTAGTCAGCAATCTTTTTCTACTATTAATAGTGTTCTGAAGGATTTTATCTAGTTCTCTGGTCTCCAACCTAATTTCCAAAAAAGTGCTTGCTTCTTTGCTTGGGGTAGATGAGCATTTGAAAATGGAGTTGAGAAATATTCTTGACATCCTTGAGGCTAAGCTTCCTGTTAAGTACTTAGGGGTACCTCTGATATCTTCTAAGCTTAAGTATGCAGATTGTTTGGTGCTCAAGGATAGGATGCTTAAGCGTATTCAATCTTGGTCCAATAAATTGTTGTCTTTTGGAGGTAGAGTCCAGCTCATTGCTTCTGTGCTTTTTATTATTCAAGTTTATTGGTCATCTATCTTTATCTTGCCCCAGAAGATCACAAAGGAAATTGCAAGTATGCTCAGTGCTTTTTTGTGGAAAGGATTGGAACTGAAGTCTTGTGGAGCTAAAGTGGCTTGGTCTACTCTGTGTGTCCCCAAGAAAGAAGGTGGCGTGGGTTATAAAAGGATCAAGGGATGGAATAAGGCCTCTCTGCTTAGGCAAATGTGGGCTCTGTGCAAGAAGGAGGATATTCTCTAGGTTAGATGGGTGCATGTTTATGTTATAAAACATAAATGTTTATGGTCCATGAAGCTTCCTGGTGACTCCTCTTGGACTATTCGGAAAATCTTTGGGCTAGGAGTGTTGGTCAGAAGTTCATAAAGTCACAAGTGGGGAATGGATCCAATACCTTCTTATGGTTCGATAACTGGCATACCCTTGGGCCTTTGTATCAGTTTTTTTGTCATAGAGTGGATATACTTTTGGAAGGTCCCTTTATGCTAAAGTTGACTCTACTATCTGTAATGGGGATTGGAGATGGCCTAGTGCTAGAAGTTCTCTAGTTCGGGATATTGTTGCTCAGACTACCCATGATCTTGTTCCTCATACTGATAGGTAGGATATTGTTGTCTGGCTTTTGAACCCTACTGGTAAATTTTCTACTAAATCTGTATGGTCTGAACTTCAGTCACGTGCTCCAGAGGTGGGTGGTCCTGTTTGGTTTGGCATAATTTCTCAGTACCTCGTTGGTCATTTATTCAGTGGGTGGCTTTTCTGGGTCATTTGTCAACTGAGGATAAATTACTGGCTTGGGGGGTGCAGGCTGATTCATGTTGTATCCTATGCCATGGTGGTCAGGAATCTCATTTCCACCTGTTCTTTGAATGTCCCTTTTCTTCTCTGGTTTGGCAGCAGGTTAGGGAGAAGTGTGAGGTGCCCCCTCATGGCTAGGATTTGGCCTCTGAAATCTAGTGGGGGGTGTTGAACTGTAGATCCTTGTCGATTCAAGCCACCACGTTCAAGCTTTGTTTGTCTGCTTCAATTTAATTACTATCTTTGGATCGAGAGAAAGGAATTCTATAATCTTTTGACAAGTTGGTAGTGCTCCTTCTTCAGTTGTGGCTTTGATCATGGGGGAAATCAGGGCATGTGCATGCTCTTGGAGGAGGATGGTGAGATCACCTGGCAATTCCAGATTTTGTGCTAGATGGGGGTTCTCGGAGTCTATCTTTAATTCTGCTTAAGTTGGTTTTTTTGTTCGTATCTTGGCCTAGACTAACTTTGTTTTGTTGTTTGTACTGAGTTCTCAAGGCCATCTCCTTGAGTGTTGGGCTTAGTCCCTTTTATAATATCAATTGGTTCCCAAAAAAAAAACTAAAATATATAACCACAAACACTACACTCACATATTTAGGTGGCTCCCACACACATTGGAAGTATAGTGTATGTGGCCTCAATGTGAATGTGATAAGTTTGTATAAGTGTTTGTGGTTGTAGAATGATTGATATTATTGTTCTATTCTTCTCATAATTGGTGGCATGACATTCACTTGTTTGACTACAAAGGCCAATATCCAACTTTTCAGGAATTTTTTTCTTTTATTCCACAGATTTTAATAAGTGTACGAAAAATGGAATTTCAGTCAATAAATTGTTCTTGCTTTGAGCAAATTAGCACTTCCAATTAAGAAACAATAACACAAAAGAAAACAAAAAGTACTCTCTTTTTTTTTTCTTTTCTCTTGACAACTCAAGTATTTGGGGCAGCGTACGCGCAAATCGACTAATCTTAAAGAACCAATTCATTATCCACTAAAAAAAGTATTTTATTCCTTTTGTGATGCCCAACTACTTAGGCCATGAGCAACTACAATATTATAAGTTTCTTCCTCCCATAGCAATTTCTCCAAATTTGGGTTGACTTTTTCTTTGAAATTTTCAGCAAGTCATAAAAAAAGGAAAAAAAGAATCTGCAGTGGAAAAGAAGAGAGAAGTATGAAGGATATACAAAAGTATTTCTGGTTATACGTAATATATTTCAATTGATTGTGACTCCCTTTAATTATGATGATAAATTGATAATAAAGTCATAATCAAATGGAGGGAAAATATATAGGGAAAAACTGAACTCTAAAACTATCTATGATCCTTCAACTTCCATTCTCCTTTGTCCATTAGCCTTGTACGGAGTATATATTTTCTGGTTGTTTTTGGATGTGCAGGGAGATTTTGGGAAAAAATATTTAAATACGATAATTAAAATGCGCAAATGAGTTAAATTTTGAAAAAATTAAATTAGCATCCTATTTAGAGGAATTATTTAGGTGCCCATCCTAGTGGATTTCCATTTTTTTTGGGCCAATATTGTATACCTTAGCGGGGGTCAATGAGGGTGTTAGAGTTTGCACAAAGGGATCCAGAAGCTATCCATAGCCTTAGCACCCAAAGCCCGCCACAAATCGAAACTTTTTGAGAGGGGAAAGTGAAGTAACACTGTGGGACCAGATAAAAAAAAAAGTGGCACTGTGAGACCCTTAATTCCATTCATTTTCATCTTTCGTCACCACATTTCTATTCAAGACGTTCGTAGGTCATTTGTGTCCATTCACAATAACTTTTCACAACTCATTATCAGATGCTTGAATGAAAATACACATTCTAGTTTTCCAGTTATTATAGTTAGACCAGCTAAACAAAGAAGGTCTATTGCTCAATTGGCCTTCGGAGAGGAAAGTGCCATAAGTGGTTATTGCCATAGATCTTCCTCTAAGACGATTAAAGGAAAAAAAATCAACTAGAGCCTTAGCAACAAGTACAAGTATTTTTCGTTTTGAAAAGTTGGGTTCAACCTACGAAATCCAGTGGGGGCACAATGGATGAAAACAAGAGTAAGAGAAGTCGAAATCTCACATGCCACCAGGTGGAGCAGAAGAGTGACTGTATTTGTCAAAGTTGAATATTGTTACTACTAAATCGAAACCACTTGATACCAGGTGTCGTTGCCTTTGTGAATCTCATCAGCCTCGTAAATCAGATCAATCGCCCACTTCTTTACAAACATGTTAGGATGAGTTACATCTATTGGGATCTTCACTCCATCAGCGCCAGTTTGTGACATTGGGATCTCCACTTCATCACCGCCTTCTAATTGCAGTCCTTTATAACCCTGTGGTACATACATAAGCCACACATGATCTACATCGGTGGGATAGACTACTAGCTTGAATACTGCATCGCGATATCCGATTTTATTGCAGATCACATCTTCAATCCATACCGATGGGTATTGGGCAGATGTTTCTTGGGGAGCCCAGACTACTAAGCGTAGAATCCAACCTAACATTTTATGGTTCACAGAAGAAGAAGGCGGCACCACAAAAGATACATTTGGCGCTCTACCATCATGGTACGGGAACCAAATACGAAGCTCCTCCTCCCTTGCTGGAACAATAATTTCAACAATATCCTCAAGTTCAGAGAGCCCCTGTTCCAATAGATCATGAATTTAGCTAGAGTCTAAACATCTTTTTCTCAAGATTTGACCTAAAAATATTCAGACATACGAAAGGACTTGGGCTTACTAATCTAAGCGAAGTAGACAGAGAACTCAATGAAAAAATAGGATTCATGAAGCCGACCCAATTGATTGGGAAACAAGGCTCGGTTTGGTTTGGTTACCGCCAAGGGAATTTTGGAGTTTTTTTTGTTTTGTCCTTGTTCAATTTTTTTCACGTTTGTTTATTTTGAGACAAAATTTTATGAATTATTGATTCGTCTTGACCAGAGGAATTATAGAAGTAAAAAAAATATGACTTTTTCCAATTAATTTTTAAAATATTCAAGGTAAAGCCAAAAAGGCCGTATTACAAAAAAATATTAGGGTAAAAGTAAAAAAAAAAAAACTACTTTTTCAATTCCCCTCGTCAAGACGAATCAATAATTCACAAAAGTTTGTCACAAAATAAAAAAATACATAAAAAATTGAATAAAGCCAAAAAGAAAAAAATCCAAAAAATCCTTTAGTGAAACTCAACCTGACACTACAACGGCACTTGGAAGATGAATAGAAATCAAGGATCATACAGATCATATGACTTTACAAAAACCATGATTTTACCTTCTTATGGAATCCCGTTTCGCTAAACTTTTTATCTTTTAAGTACTTATTTATCCCTTTACAAGACATGCCATTCTCTCGTAATACATCATTTTTAATTCAAAAAATACCTATTTAAAAAATGAGTACTTGTTTTGGTTAGTGGAAAACACCCTTATAAAAATATTCCAATGCGTGAGAGAGACAGAGTGTACCTTACTCTTGGGGAGTTGTTTTAAGAGACTAGTTAAATAATTGTTCTCAGCTAATTTATTGGATCCCGAACAGTTCGCAAGCCTGCCTAGCTGATCCAATTTAAGTGGTAGGCTTTCTAATGATGGGCAACGAATTGCGAACACGGAAGTACGTGTTGGAAGCTTTGGAAGAGATCGGAGCTTTGCACAATTAATCAACGAGATGCTACCCAAGCAAGGAAGGTGCCAGATGCTATCTGGTATGGTAAGTGATATGTTATGTCCAAGTGCCAAACTCTCCAATGAGATCAACCTATCAATTTCACTGGGCAGATGAGACAAGTTGCAGTCATACAAATTCAATCCCCGCAAGCGAACAAGTTTGCATATACTTTCCGGTAAGGCACGGAGACCATTGTTACCCTCAAGTACCAACTTCTCCAAAGAGTCCAAATCCCCAATTTCACTAGGAAGATGCGAGAGCTTGTTAGTTCCCACCAACAAATTCTTCAAGCAAGACAGCTTACCAATGGTATCCGGTAGGGTACATAAACTGTTTCTTGAAAGATACAATTTCTCTAACGAGGTCAACCTCCCGATTCCACTAGGCAGATTTGACACATTGTTATCATTCAAACGCAAATGCTTCAAGCAAGCAAGGTTACAGATACCATCCGGCAAGGTACTCAAATAGTTTTGGGCAAGATTCAAAGTCCGTAATGAGATTAGATTTCCTATTTCCTCCGGTAGAGACAACAAATGGCAGCCGTCCATATTTAATTTCGTTAACCAACTGTTGGCCTGGACAGGGGTGCTTGACAACCCAATAGAATCCACAGCCTTTGGTGACCGTGTCCAAGACGGGAAGAATGAGCACCATAATTTATATATCGGTCCTTCAAACACTCCTAAGTTTCCTAGCTTGGAGCAGCCAGAGAGATCAAGACGTTCGAGAGATTTCAACATCCAAATGCAAGAGGGAAGCTTCCGAAGTTTTGTACAGTTTTTCATGTCCAGGACAAGAAGTTTGTTCAGACATCTAATAGACTCGTTAACCTCCACCAAACTTTTGCAATCATTAAGCAACAGTTCCTCGAGAGAGTAGAGTCCAGAGAAGTCAGGGGATCTGGTTAGGTAATGGCAGTGACTGAGGTAAAGGAACTTCAGCTTGCCCAGAATCTGTCCAAAAGAATTCGAGGAAAGTTAATTTCCACAAAATGTACCGTGCGATAGATGTCGGATAGAGAAAAAAATAAGGATGTACCATGTTTCCATTCCAAACTTTTTTCAACCTGCTATAACTCAAATCGAGAGCAACTAGCTTCTCCATAGAAAAATTCCATGGTATACAATCCAAAGGGAAGCCTTTCCAGCTTAGCCATAATAGCCTTCTGGAAATATGTTCATAACCAGCAGTTAGATGAATGTAATCGAGATGAAGCAGCCACAGGTTGTTCATCTTTTCAAATGCCTTGGCATTCACTTGGACATCTGTTGCATTTAGGATGAGGCCTTTAACTGCTTCAGTTCCCTGATATGAAAACCCAGTTCATAATGAGGGAAGGAAAAAGTACCTCGGTGAGAAAAAAAATTATAAAGCTGGGAATATTCATGTCAAATAAATAAGAATTAAAATGGGAACAAGTGCATGTAGCATTATTGCACTAATGAAACATCAACAATTGATTAAACTCTCAATGCATATGGTACACACCGTGCCATATCTCAGAACTTCAAGGACATCGTCAGGATACCACAATCGGCTACGCTTCCCAGGATCCTCAAGAGATTCTTGCCTGACAATTTCTCTACCCATGTCTCTAATCATATCATGCATCACAATTTGGTCATAATAGTCACATTTTATGAGACACTGATCGGCTAGTTTCTGAATCCCATCTTCTGCGAAAATGTTGAGGCCTTCCAATATTTTTACTGTAAAATCTCGACCCATTCCAATAAAAAAACATGCCATATCTAGGAACAACTTCTTCAGTTGCTCGCTTAGCGAATCAAAACTCATCTTAAGACTTTTGTTAAGTTTTGCCTGAATATCATCATCAGGAATTTTTCTCAATTTTGCTATTGCACGTTCCCATTGTGGTATGCTCTTGCCACGGAAATAGGAACCCAAAATTTCAAGGGCTAATGGAAGCCCTCCAGCATAATGCCCAATTTGGCGTGAAAGGCCCAAATGGTCTTGTGGAGGATGGTCTTCCTTAAAGGCATGCCAACTGAAGAGTTCAAGGGATTCGTCCTCGTCCAATCTCTTTGGCCCATATATCTCCTTCTCACCCAATTCGAGGATTTTTAGCAAAGACTTATCTCTTGTTGTTATGATGATTCTGCTTCCAGGAGCGAAGGAATCTCGATTTATGGCTAGTGCCTCCAATTGTTGAACATTATCCACATCATCCAGAACAAGAAGAACCTTTTTTCGACCGAAAGCAATCTTTTTTATGACCTCGATGCCTTCATGAAAATTACTTACTTCATGAGGTCTTTTTAATATAGCCAAAAGAAGTTTCTTTTGTAACTCATCCAAACCATTCGGTCGCTGCGAAGTTTCTCTGACATTTGCAAGAAAACTGCTACGTTCAAACTTGTGTTGGATGAGATTATACAGCCTTTTTGCAATTGTAGTCTTGCCAATTCCACCCATGCCCCATATGGCAACAATGCCAACACAATTGAATTCCATGTTCAGCAACACATTGAGCTCTGCAACATGACGGTCTAGTCCAACTTGGCGTTCTGGAACATTTAGATGTGTTGGATTTACTTTTCTAACATCTTCAATGATCTTCTTAATTAACTCTGCTTCATCTCTGCCAATTTGTACATCATCAATTAACGTAAGAAACAAGAATAAGTACTCATTAAATCTAGAAACAGTCATGACTATGGTATGAATCATACTAATTGTGTGACCCGAACCCTAATTTCATACATATCATGCATTTTAATGGTTAATAAAAAAAAATTTGAAATGACGTTTGTGTGTAGTATTGTGCATGCATTCATACAGACAAATTAATGTGTGTAGTCTTTGTCTTAATGCTATATCCTAAAGTGTTATTTTCCAATCATAAAGGAGGGTATTGCAATTGAATTAGGGACCAAGATAAGCACAAATGCTAGGAAGACACGTCACTGTGTCTGTTTCATGTGTAAGCATAACAGACTTTTTTGTATCCTAAAGGAAACTGAATTTGTTCATGGGATCATTGAGATGGTAATTAGAGACAAAGTTATGAATGAATTGCAATTACTCAGAGAGGTTCGTGCCCACATCAGTTCCACCTAAGAGTTAGGTTGAGGTTCCGGTTAATCCGGTTGTTTCTGAAGGTGAGTACATGTGAATTACATCGATCGGAACTAAACATATTTGCTTGGAATTATTAAAAGTACTCTCTTTTTATGAACTGTGATTTGATTGGTTGAAATATTAATCGAGAATATTTGAGAAATGTGTTTTGAGATTCATGCTACAATAGCCTTGCTGCCCCGCTCCTGGGCAAATGTAGGAGTGTGCCCCGCTCTTGGGTTAATGTAGGAGTGTTTGCCTAATTGGGCTTATATATTATTATTGGCTCGCATATGGGATATGTGAGTGTGTCCCTACCATTGGGAATCATATTGAATGGCCCCTGGTTTCACCAATGTACTTATTTGCGTCGACTCTCGGGGTAACGAATGGCCCCTGGTTTCACCAATGTACTTATTTGCATCGACTCTCGGGGTAACGGTACCGTGATAACTTTGGTCGGACGTAAACGACCCTTGGCCATATGGGATGAGTTGATGGACCTTGTGGTGGACTATGAAGAATACTTGTACTGAAAGAGTTATTGGTTTATGCTTGATCCATAATTCTTTTTTTAGTTGTTCTTATTTATATGATTCAACGGTACTCATTGAGCCTATGGTTAGCTCACGCATTCAATGTGTTACTCTTTCAGGTGTCTGAGAATAGAGGTGGTCCACTATATAGCTGTCGTCGTCATCGTCAGGGTGTCTTTTGTGATCTTTTGGGAGTGAGGCTCATTGTACCTTTGGTTTAGGTTATGATGTTTTTGTGACTCTTGTACTATGTTGTACAGTTCATCTATTATTTTAATAATAGTGGTTTGGTTTGACTTATGTTCAAATGATTGTTTCAATTTAATTGTGAGGCGATTAGGTTCCACCACGACGTATTCTAGGGATGGAACAATTGACCTACCCAGTTTGGGGCGTGACACTAATTTTGGCCAAAAAAGTAGTCTCAATCTTAGTAGCACGAAGCGGGAGCGGGAGCGGGGGAGCGGCGACACCTAGAAGCTCCTAAGGTTGGGAGCGCCTAAGGAGCGTGTATAGATTTCATATAAATACGTATATAAAGTATCTTTAAATACTTAACCATTGAAGGAAAAGTGATAACTGATGAGAATTTTCACAATCTTAAAAGATACTTATAGGAAGTTAGATATTTTCAATTTGCAAAACATTTTGTGTGATAATTTTTACTTCCATAATGGCATAACTCCCTTAAGAGTAAGAGAATAGTTACCTTAATCGCCCATTAAGCTCCCTTCTCGAAGGGAAGCGAGATCCTGTCAAGTTCCCATCTTAGGAGCGCCAATTTGAGCTCCCGTCTTGGGGGCGCACCCATTTTAAAAGGATCTCCCTACTAAGGTCTCAATTGAGTATATCTGGCCTAGAAACTCAAACAAATAAACTAGTTGCAAGCTTGCAAAAAGCAGAGCAGTGATTGTGAAATCAGTCAAAATATCTTACTCCTATTTCAAAGTTCTTTCTCTAGGCATATCAAAGTCATGCATAGTAAGGCCTTCTCTTGTTATGATCTGAGGCAAGTACAAATGTCAAATAATTGCGAAGTTCGAAGTGTGTTCAACGGCATTTGAAATTTGATTTATCTAAAATTGTGGTCAACTAAGTACTTTTTAAGATTAATCAACCTTTTAACAGTATGAAAATTTCACCCGCACCTCCAAATATGTGGACTAGTGTGCACTAATGCTGTTTTAAGGTCATTTTCTTGTAAACATCAGAGGGTCAAGGAAAATACCTATCATTCAACAAGTGTCGACCTGGCAAATTGGCAGCTTTAGTAAGAGCTGCCCTCCACTTTTCCACCTTGCCATCTAGTTCCTCTCTAAGACGCTTTTTGTGGTTGGCAAATGCAACTTGAAGAACCCCCGTCTGCTTCCGTACATCGGATGGAACAACATCATAAAAGATGGGCACAACAATATGTTTGAAAGTCTCCCTGCAATCCATGATCTTCACAAGTTCATCAAGGCACCACCTCGACCCAACATAGTCTTTTGAGAACACTATTAAAGAAATTCTGGAACCCTCAATTGCTTTAAGTAGTCCATCGCTAATAAATTCTCCTCTTTCGAGCTCTTTGTCATCCCTAAATGTGCGAAGACCATTGTCCTCTAAAGCAGCAAACAGATGGCTGGTAAACTTTTTACGAGTATCGGCGCCTCTGAAACTCACAAAGACATCGTATACCCATTGTGGTGAGATGGGTATGGAAGAGGAAGAACATCCTTCTGCCCGCGAGGCATCCATATTTATGCACACAACACAATGTTTTTTTTATAGATCCACACTGCACAAAGATGAATTAAGATTTTGTGAACTTCAGCTTGACAAAATTCTAACTGACATGATTGGCTAACAAGAAACACAAATTAATCTAATTGGTGAATCCATATTCACATGGATTGATGAGTTGGTCACTAACTATGAGCACCAAGTATTAGAGTATGTAGCTATGTGAGTCATAACTCTGTATTTAGCTTCAGTGAAGGATCGAGCCACCGTGGGCTGTTTTTTTTTTTTTTTTTTTGAACGGCGAAAAAGAATTTTATTAATCTTTGAAAGATTACAAAGATCAAAGGGAGCAAGGAAAAAAGCAACATGTGTCCATCCGAGACCCAAATCCTTAATTGGCAAGATGCCAATCAAGAACCCCAAGAGGCCAAAATGCCCAGATAAAACAATACAAAGCAGAGCCCAACACCTAAAAGGCCTAAAAGCCCAAATAAAGTGGGCTGTTTCTACTTTCTCAGCACACCAGGAGACAAGATTATGACCAAAATAAACACCAAAACCAGTAGTGGAATTTGCGTACACCCCATTTGTAACTTCGTAAAAAGAATGCATAACTAACAAGTCAAGAATTTGCTACCATAAACAAGAAGATATGAATACCATGAACAAAATAATTTGCGTATCATCCTCCAAAAAATATGAGTGGTGAGTACAATATACTGATCTCAACATACTAACCAAAAGATTAGGGAGTTCGTTCACAATGTTTGTGGAACCAATTCAAGAGTTCCGCCTCCTATATATCTATCATCATCTGCAAAATAAAAACACAGTTTATAGAAGCAACATTAGAAATTAATAAATCAAGGGACTTTGACAAAGATGAGAGAGAGAGAGAGAGAGAGAGAGAGAGAGGGCACATGGAGGGATGGCTGAATTTTTTTGGAATCCCAATAGACAGAGATGAAGAAGGAAGTGAAGATTGTTCGATCTCCTGCATAAACAATGGGGAAAAAGGCGACAATATAGTCGTTCGGATTGGAGTGAGGACGGGTCTCTCTCTCTCCAGCTTGGGAAGTTTCCAGGCAACTTCGGTTACCCAAAAAAACAAAGTTTCCAGGCAAGTAAAGTAACCAAGTAAAAAAGAGGAAAGTGGGAAGAAAATGAAGTCTGTGCATGTGGACACAGACTTGCGCCAAGAATTTTAGTGGAAGGACTTTATGCATTGCCAGCCCGATACTATAGTTGACCAAATGTAGACTTGTTTTGTTTTAGAATCCACCTCAGGGTATCGTACAAATAATAAAAGTCATATACTGTTTAAAATATTTTTAAAAAGTTCTTGAAAAAAATAAGTTCAGTCGTCGGATATCGATTGTGACTTGATTAATTTCTTCAATCATCAAGGATCGCAGAGTGAACAAATTGATCAAAACCCTACCGACATTCGAGTGAGAGTTTTTGTTACAGTGATTATTAAGAAATATTTTAATCAAATTGAACAGTCCGATCATTTATGTGAGACCAAAAAAGGGATCCCACACAAGTGGGTGTACATTTAGTGTACACTATCTGATGTTTTCATAGCTTTTATTTTTGTATGCCTAAACACTTGAGTAAAAACATTTATGTACGCTATATGGTAAGATTGCATGTGGGAATTGCATCATGGGACTGTGCTAAGCTTGATTAACATATTTTCAACGTCGCTTGATGGAATAGTCAAAGATGGATCAGATTCTGAACAAAAATCACAAGCTTTTTATCTATTAAAGGAGGTACAATCTTTCTGAGTTTTACAATTTAATTTTCATTTGATGAGCTCTATCTAGGAAATTACGAATGATTTGTTATGAACTCATTGCGAAGTTACATCTTTTCCTGAATATTGACTTGGCCGCTCTAAATAGAAATTTTATATATGTACCTCAAATGCACAATCTATGAACACTACCAAAACCCTCATTATATCTGTATATGGAGTTTTGATGATGAGCTTTTTCTGGGAAATAAAAGTTACGGCTCCGTTTGTTTCGAGATAAAATGTTTTACAATGTAAAATATTTTTCATGTAAAATAATTTTTCAAAAAACAAATTTCAAATTTTTAATTTCCAGTATTTGATTGGCACATGAAAATATTCTCAGAAATCAACAAAATTTGATCGACATGGTTTACTTTCCATTGATTACGTTCGATGATTGCAACAGAGAAAGAATCCCAATATATACCAGATGCATATTGAACTTTGAACTACACATGTAAAGTACCAAGGCAACCCCACCTAATAGGAGTAATTTTCCACATCTGCCGTCCACAGTGGTATTAAACAATACCCCATATAGCATACTAAGGTCCCGTTCCGCTAAGAAAATAATGTATTGTGAGAGAATAATCTGTCTCGCAAAGCAGAAAATAAATACTTAAAAAATAAAAACCTTTGCAGAATGAAGCCTAAATGAACAAATAGTCTCAAACGGACCTAATTAAGTCTCACCTTTATACCTCACACAAGATACGTAAGTTAAGCAACAAAAGCCAAATTAGCTTATCCAGGACTACATGTTAACAAATTGGGACTATCTCATTTGGCCAAAACTCTTACATCTCACTAGAAAGTCATAAGTTCAAATCTTCCCATCTTCGTGTGGATGTTCTTCCCTCAGATTGGCTTTTTCTTTCTTTCTCTTTTTCTTTTCTATGATGGGCTTATTTCTTGTATTTGTTGAGTTATTAGCTTGATTATCTCGTAAGCTCTTACAATTGATGTAGTGTCCTGAATTGGTACTTTGTAATTCATACATGATGTAAAAGATCTCTTCAATCGATTGGAAAAAAAGAAAAGAAAAAAGAGGACTAAATGTTCCCCAAGGACCAAATCCCCTATAATCTGGAAATCAAACATGCCTTGAGATTAATTCCCTGATATGAGACATTAATCCCATTATTCCATAACTTGACATTACAAATGGAAGATAAAAACCCTTGAGTTCCAATCCAAATTACACTTCCAATCTCCCTCTCTGCACCACATTATTTGTTCTTTATTATCAGAAATGGAGAAATTGCATTGAAGAATGTTTTAAGGGGGCACAACCCAAACACAATCAATAATAACTTCCCCTTACTCACTATAGTATCCTTATGTACAGAAAACATCATTAACCAGCCTCTAAAAGCTCATAAACAAGACCCTTGGAAACACATGAAGTGCTAAAGGATAAAATCTATAAACATATCCTCTAGCAACTCACTGAAAACTAGCTTCTCTATGTCGCCGACAGGCTTCCTCTACTTCATCCGCCATAAATGAATGCTTCCAACCCAAGTCCCATCGCCCACGAACCACTCCCCGGCACCTCAGGTCTCTCTCCACAACTGAAAATAGACTATCCTTGTGAAATTTCTCTCCGAAATTCTTACGGTAGCTTCTCAGATTCTCAATTCCATCGCTCACTTCCTCCGCCAATTGAGATAGGGAAGTAGTGGATTTTGAACAGCTCTCGGGAATGAGTAACAATGGATGTACCGGTTGTTTACACCTTAGGATTCTATATTGCATGAGTTCGTTTGCACAGTCCAACAAGAGTCTCCTCTCATTGGTTTTGTGGTTGTTTAAGCTAGTTGGCTTCAAATGTATGGCATTGTTAGAGTTGATATCATAGAGTTCCTCTGCATAACTGAGGAATGATGGACTGCTCAAGATCAAGTCTTCTGTATTGGTTTCTGTTCTGAAGCTTATCATCTCAGTTACCTTCTGACTTATGCAGTGCTTGGTTTCTTCAGCCGATTCGTTGAAGCTTTCATGTTGGGTAGTCTGCGGTAGAATATCGTAGGGAAAATTCTTGCTGCTATCGCATTGTTCTGCAATTAACAGAAAATAAGTCCTTTAAAAATACACCCGCTGCAGATGAAAGAATCAAAATATACTTATTGATAGATCCCCACTATGAGTCATTCTACTTCTTGCATATGTTTGTTCTTTTATGGTTTCCATCTGCTGCATCAGAAAAAACTACGACCGTGTTTGGATTATGGATTATGGATTTGTGGAGGACTACACGGAAACAGAAGAAAATAGTGAAGCGAAGAAGCTGAGTTATGTGCTTCGTTCAACATCGTTTTCCTTTTCTTTAGCAATTTCCTCCACAAATTCGTGATCCAAGCACAACCTGAAAGGCGCCTTTTTCTATAGTGTGGTGGCAACAGTGATGGAAATAGTAATAGATATCAATTTCAATGATACTGTTAATAAGAATGTGCCATACCGTCAATCTGAATTTCAGAGGCATCTGTCCCTTCGTTAGTGAGAAGTTGATCTGCAGCTGTGGGGTAGATTATTGTTGTATCAGCTTCATTTTCACAACTAATATCCATCAGCTTGTCACCATATTTGCATTCTACGCTTTCATTTTCCACCTGCATTGACACATATCAATCTTCGCTCCAAAATGATCCTTAATTTCGTGGTGATACTAAAGGCTATTCTTTTTTGAACATGGAATTGCCTTATCGTGTGGGCTATAATCTAAAAAGTAAGTAAATTAAAACAACTTTATCCGCATATTAATCGGAGTTTAAACAGAACATTAAAGACGGAATATCAGGAGGACTCACAACAAAATCAGCTGCCAAGGGTGCCTTGACTGGCCTCTCATTATTGCGATTCTTTTTTCAATCACCAATGTTCTGGGGCACTGCTGGTTTTGCATGTTTAGAAATGACGCTTGAAGAGGTATATTTTTGTTGGGACACACGACTCTTTGCAATGATCGATCCCACCTCAGGTCTTCTTTCTTTTGGGGAGGTCACTTTGGCTTCATCCTGCCACTTGATAGCGCCTTCAGATTTCACATTCTCCACTTCTTCCGGTTTCTTCCTGCAAGGGGCCACCTTTTGCACCTTATCAACTCTCTTCTCAATTTCCCTCTTCCTCTGTTGCTGATTTACTGCTACAGAAGGGTTCGACTTATTAGAAGACAACTTGCCCTTAGTCTTGACTGATATTTCTTCCGGTTTTGCTCGTACCGCTTTAGAGCCTTTATCCCCTTCTTGACTAATCCTTTTGGTTGGAGTTTCATCTCCCTTTTTAACTCATTCCACAGATCTCAACAGAATTTAAACCACCTTGGTTATCGGACATATCAAGAGCTTCAATCTCCTGAATAAGCTTTTGCACGCGAGGCTCTCTTTCCTCTGCACTTGAAATATGCCAAGATCTCATAATAACAATAGGTGGGGCATCTTCACTGAACCTCTTTTTGGAGTCAGAGACATTAGAATGGCGGTACTGAAGCCCTCACCCTTCAGCAGCATTGCTTTTCAGAAGCCCTTTGAAGTGCATAGTTTCAACTATTTCTTTTAGTTTCACCTGTTCTGTATACACCTTATAAGCAGCTGACTGGGGCTTCCTTTCCTTAGGCATGTCAGTATCAAACACAGCTCTTCTCGGACTGGAAATCTTCTCATGTTCTAACCATTTCCGGGGAAATTCTTCAATACCCATAAGCTTGGCAATCAAATTTGAGCCTTTTGGCTTGTTTGGAGCTTTTGATGAGAGAGAACTGTTAGAAGAGGCAAACTCATGGGAGTTACCCATTGAGGATTGGCTAGTGGAGGCAATACCAGGAGCTGAGTCCGGAGCTCTTTTTTGGCAGAAATCCCTTTCCTCGATGCTACTGGGTGGGAGAAGATTTTGCCTACCAAGGCTCTCTGATTACTGTCCTTAGTTCGCCGAAACAATCCCTCGAATACCCATCAGCAGAAAGGCTAGGCATTTGTAATACCGTTCGGTCATTGCGATCTCCAATGTGATGGGAATTTGATCTTTTAATCCCCACGTCATGAAAAAATTCTCCCCTTTTTAACTGATCAGCAGAAAGTCTCGGCTTCTGAAAGCCTGTTTGACAATTATGATCCATGAAGTAATGGGAATTCATTCTTTCAATCCCCACTTCGTGAATTCTCTCTTCGCGCCAGATTTCTCTTCAACAGAGCTCTTCGGCTTGTGAAGTCCTTTTTGATAACTAGGATCTATGAAGTGATGGGAATTCATTCTTTCTATCTCCATTTCATTATTCCTTTCTCCAGTGGATTTCTCTTTTGGTTCGAAAAAATCGCTTGAATACCCATAATCAGAAAGTTTCAGCTTCTGAAATCCCGATTCGTAATTATGATCTAGGAAGCGATGGGAATTCGTTCTTTCACTCCCAACTTCATAAACCCTTTCCCCCATGGACTTCTGTTTCTGCTCAAAAAAATCTATTGAACACCCATAATCAGAAAATCTCGGCTTCTGAAATTCCAAATCATAATTATGCTCTGTGAAGCGAAGGGATTTCGTTCTCTCCATCCCTACTTGATCAATTTTCTCTCCCTTGGATTTCTCTTTCTGCTTTTTCTTCAACTTAGCCATATATTGAGATGCTTCTTGTAGCTTACCAAGCATGATCAAAGACTCTTGCAAATAAAGAGCCCGTTTCAACAATATCTTTCGCAATTTCTTTGGAGTTGCCATCAAAATTCATCCCTTTTGACCACGAATCTATTACTTGGTTCAACTTCTGGGCCCCTTTAGACACCTCCTTTCCTCTGTCTTTTTCAGGTACCATTTCCTTTCCTGCTTCCTTATATGCAGAGGAGGAGGAAGAATTCGAATTCTTCGGCATTTTTCGACTTTTGGCTTTTTCTTCTAATCTTTTAGGATTGCTTTTGGATTTTCTGATTGTCCCACATTCAACCACACCTTTTGGATCATCGCACTTGACAAATGATCTGAGACGGTCTTGAGGCATATTGTTCTGTGAATAATTCCATTGAATAAATAAAATGCTGCTAATGGTACAAGCCTAGTGGTATTCGACAACAGATTTTACAGAGTTCCATTGAGGCTAGAGTCAGTAGCGGCTCCAGAACTTCTGAGAATGGTGTTCAGAAACCTCTACTGCCTCTAAAAATCACAACTATATATACACAAAAATTCATCTATTACTTGGGTTGTATACTTTGGATTGATTTTTGAACTCATTTTTGGGTTAGATGGTCAAATATTTTGGGTAAGGTGTTCAAGTATTTTTGAATAAGGTGTTCAAGGGCTAGAGTTCGATATCCGGTCATGAGCCGATCCACATTTCTTGATCTTTGGTTGTGGATTCCTGGATCAACAAAGCCATTCACTTCAAGGGCAATTCTTGTAGCTATGATTTAAGGCCTGAGTTTTCATTGATTGATCTTTTTCTTCTTGTTTTTCTCTAGCATTTTTTTTTTTTTGTTCAGATGTTCTTTGAACATGTGGAAACAATTGTGTCGTGAATTATTATACATAATGCTAAATAGATAGAATGGATAAAAGAGCCGAGCTATTGATTGTCTTGGTTTGAAACTAACGAGCTTTATGAGACAAGTTGATCTCAAACGACATTTAATCGAGCCAATCACAAGCCCACTCAAGTAGTTTTAAATTTTTTGTTTTATACAGCGTAAGTTTGACAAATCGAGCTTAATTATAAGCTTAATGGGCTTCAAAAATATGTGCAAGCTCGGCTTGTTACTGTATTAAGCTGATTTTCAACAAGCAAACACGTACTCAAACTTGAATAACTGGTTTTGTTTATCAACAAACCCTATGGAGAAGTGAACTTTCGAGTCATGGCCTCCTAATCCTACATCTAAGTTAACAAGGCAATCTTCAAACTCAGGTTCTAGCTTCACTCTTGGAAAGTGATCTATTGCTTTTTCTTCCTTTTTAGATTCAAAGTCATAGCCATTGTCATTAAAATAGTAGGTCCAAAGGATCAAATTATAGAGATCAGGATATCAAGAACAAGGGAAACAAACTCCTAAAAAAAATACTGAAATCTCCGAAAAAAAACCAGACTACTGTGAACAGAAAACGCAAGCAAAAGTGGCTTGCTACACATCGATGACAACCATGAATCGTTAAGATGACATTGCCTTTCCTAGTCATTACTATGCCCATAATAAAACGAACGTGGGAGAGATCATTGAAAAAACAACCGCTTCACCACCAAAAACGCTACACAGCCTGCACTGGTAAGCAAAAACTAAAAAATAGAGGAACTCCACACCATCACCAACCCCCCCATATCCTTCACCGGCAACGCCATCGACAACCACAAGCCTCGAACCACAGTCCATGCATTTACTATTGCGTTGCTATTTTTAATTTCTTTATTTACTTGCGACATTAAAATGAAATGATTTATAACCAGTGACAATTAACTTAAACAAGTTTCCGATTTCGTATTTGAAGGCATGTAAATTTTTAGCCCATCGCGAATTATTTATCACATTTTGCAAAGTCTAACAAATAGAATACAATAACTGACCAATCAAATATTGTAAAGCCTAACAAATAGAGCACTCATATTATTGGCCACATGTTGCAAAGCCTTACTAGTAGAGTACAATAATTGGCCGATCAAATGCTACTCTTGAACACCCAATCACAAGCTGCTGCGTGTGAAACAATGAAAGTGATGCAGTTTTACTATGGCTGACAAAAAAAGGTCAAAACATTTCAAAAAAATTAGCTCCACCAAAGATGCTCGTGACATTATTCTTCCTACCAACAAACAACTACGGATGAGGGAAGTTCCAATTCAGCCATGGTGTGTGGACGCGGAGAAGAGGATTGAACCGTATCTACATTTGTCGATCCACTTTGCCAAATCCTTAGAGCTACGGACTCTTAGCCCATGTACTTTACAGCCAGAAGCTACCGAGCTGCCATTCCTGAGTTGGAGGATGATGGTTGAGAACCAGAAGAAGCTTTGCTTGTCCGTACCTCTACAGAGGTTTTCAGTTTGGCACAAACCATTTGTCGGTGGATTTGGAAACAAGGAATGCCGGTTTGCAGGTTACCATGAATTCCAGGACGCCATGCTTTCGTAACCATGGAGACAGTGTCACCTGCAAAGACTGGAATGCAGATGCCTACTTCTATCTCACTTTTTTTTAAGCAGGATGGTAGACTAAAATACCATCTTTTCTTGTCATAGTTGGGTAGATATTTGTTACGTTGGGCTCTTTGAAAAGTCTCGTAGGTTAAATTTGATTGTTTTCAGATCATAACAAGTGCCTTCATTAATAAACTATCTCAGCTAATTACTCAAGTAAAGATCACGATTTTATCCTTACTCTTAAACAACCAGTCAAAAACTTTTTTAATAAAAAAAGATAGGTTATGTTTGATAAGTGTGTTGGATTAGATAGAATTAGTAAGAATGTGAGATTGGTTCATAATCCCAAGTGATTACCAATTCCGATCCCTTGTTTGATTGGAATACCAAGAGATGGGATAACAAGTGGCATTTTCCAATCATACCCGCAGGAGAAAAACCCGGTCTATTGAATTGCAAAGAAGACCCACTAACAAATTCCATTTTTTAAATCCACACAAAGCCAATAGGTAGCCGCTAAAGCAAACACCTTATCAATTCTCTCAACTAACTGCCTACTTCCAAGTCAAGAGAAGAACCAAGTTGGAAAGAAATATAAACATCAAAGCAATAGTCTAAAACTGATAATCAAGCTTAGCATACCAAGTTGAATTGCCCAGCAAATATAAAATACTACTCCCCCTGTCCCTAAATAAATGTCCCACACACAAATCTAAACCTTTAAAAATTGCATTTGTTTCGTTAAAAGAATAATTTTTTTAACAAATGAATAGATAACAATGAGTTATATTAGATTGTGAAAAAAAATAGATTTTTTAACGAAAAATTTGCATTTTGTGTAAGTCCTAGATTTGCACACCGGACACTTACTTAGGCATAGCGGGAATAACATTTACCAACAGATTATGAGCATGGAAATAAGCATGAATGCATATTAGGAGTCATACTCCACTAACCAATAAAAATAGTGAACACAGTAGCATCAATAACAACCCAACATTCCTTTTTGCTTCCTCCTTGAAGATATTCTTACTTGAACAAAAACCTTACTCCGTTTTCTTCACATTTTCGACACCCCAGTATATACCATCTGCATGTTACTGTTATCATTGTCGGAAAAACTTCATCCAAAACCATGATTAGATAATCTTTGCACCTTCGGAATCTTCATTGGGCTTCTTATTGATCAAGTCTACCCCCGAACAAAATACCACAACATGTGAGACATTTTGTCAAACAGGTGGTGCCCAAAACAAGAATCAGTGCCAAAATCCAAGGGAAAAACTCAACAAGTAGACACCAATTACTAATCAAATCCAACAGAAGCAAGTTGAAATCCAAGGACACCAATTACTAATCAAAACCAACAGAAGCAAGTTGAAATCAATACTTTAGAAAAAAACAAATCATGTCTTTTTTTTCCGTCGTTGACTTGAAAGGATTTCGGCTCATGTGGGAATGTTAGTATCAGTATTAAAGAATTACATGAACACAAATCATCCCAAGTAAGGCCAAGTACAATGTAGGCAACAGGGAAAAAGAGGAAATCAAGAAGAATTTGATCACCTCGGCAAAGTTGCCTCTTTTTCTCAAGTTTTTTTTCTGTAAGCAAAACATGAGGTGAGTTTTCCACTTTTCCAGATCTGAGTTGAAGCCCAGTCGCAGTTGAGCAATTTACCTGAGCCAAGGTCGCCGGACAGGAGCGAAAGACCTTTGAATATTTAATCATATAGTAGTATACATGATCATTTGAACTATGCGTAAATTCATCATGTGACCCTACTTGGAAATTTGAACATAGAAAGATATCCAGAACAGAAAAAACATAAGCCAATTTCCACAGTTGACAAGAAAAGCCAGAAATCAAAAAGGGAAAACAATGTATGTAAAAATAAAAAAGAGAGCCTCAGAAGGAAGGCAGTAGTATTGTTGTAATCATGACTAGTCATAAATTATACAATACAATCTCTTCATCAATGGCACTGAAAAATATCAAAAACTAGAGAGGGCAGAGATCCCGTCCAATTTTCAAGAACCAAATTGAGCCAACTGACAGTATACAGGAGTGAATCGGAAACCAACCCATTTAAGGGGAACAATCATAAAGAAAAAGAGCACTAACAAATTGGCCTCATAGACAAGATTAGTAAGTCAATAAAATAAATTTTCTTTTGATACCTTAGGTGTCCTGGACCAGCCATACGCACGCACAGACTAAGGCCGCTTTACGCCAAGTTTCTTATTTTTTAAGTATTTGTTTCCCGCTTTACAAAACAAGTCATTCTCTCACAATTTTTAAGTACTTGTTTCCTGCTTTACGGAATAGGTCATTCTATCACAATACAGCACCTTTAATTCAAACATGCCTGTCATATTCAATCATCGGCCAATGTAAAAGCAAAACAAAAAAACAGAAAAATCTCACAAAGTATAGACAGCACAGATACATTCTAAGGCGTAGATATTCAAAACAGAGAACTTTGGTTGGGTTCGGTTCACATTTTATTTTAGTTTTAGTTTTGTTTTCCAATCATTATCCTATTTCTTTCTCCAATCATTACCCTATTTCTCCAATTATTACCAAACTAAACTCCCAACCAAACAAAGTCTTTGTTTTTCTCAAGAGTTGAGACTTGTGGGGGACTCAGTTTGTGGGTGGTGATATATCAGGATGGTCGGCAAGGCATCACTGCCATTACGACGAACAAGACCAATCACATGTTAGTCATCACAGTCCCCTCAGATGTTGTTAGGATAGACAATATCACATAGAAATCCGTATCTATTCATATGAATGTACTAAATTACTACCCAGTAAATTTCAGCAACCCAGAAAGGCAGATTCTCTATGCACTACTTCCTATAGATATACAAGAGCGCGCGGGCACACTCACACACGTGACACACCTACCCACAAACAAGAAGAGAGCGGGAGAGGAGGAGGAGGAGGTTACATTTGATTATAATTATATAAAGGCAGGCGGGCCAGGGGATGGGTTGGAGGGGGGCACTTTTGGGAGGGTTTATCTCACCGAATCTGGGCATGCTACTTCACAGGACCTAGTGTTCAAATACCAAAAGACTTTTCAGGCTAAAACATTTGTGGTCCGATGACCAAAAAGGTTTTACCTGGTAAAACAAATTCAACTGAGTTTTTGAACCAAACGCAGGAAAATAAGATTTATTATTTTTGTCTCAAGAAATGGGGAGCTGATATATCAGAAATGTCAGAAAGGCAGGGTTTTCCACACTTTACAAATAACTAAACATTTGACAACAAAAAGTAAACCACCCTAATCCAAGAAAACATCCTAACGGAATGTCAACACAAACAAAATATGTTGCCAAATTAAAAATGGAACCTAAGTATATTTAGTAGAAATTGAAAAGAGTAATAAACATGATTGCTATAGCATCACAAAACAGAATATCACTAGTGTATCACAAATAAAACCAACATACAACGAAATCAAAATTATCTAAAAATAAGAGAATTAAAACAGAGTCATCAGAAAAAGGCGAAAGGTGTTTTGAATCATATATTGATCATTTGAACTATGCTTAAAAATCATCATGTGACCCTGTTTTGTTAATCTTGACATAGAAGAAAGAAACTTGGCAAACAAAACCACAAAATTCAACCAACCACGTGGTTTTTTTCATTTGTTCAAAATAAGAAGGCCAAAACATTAAAAAGAAGTGGGTAACCAATCAAATTTTCATGAAACAAATTGTTCCAATTTCGAGCATATTAGTTCCTCAAAACTGGAGGGGGTCCAAGCTTAAACCATTTCAGAAAAATGAAAACAGTTCTAACAAAATGGCCTCATAGAGAAGATTAGTCGGACTCAACACAATATGATTCAGACATATGCTTGTCTAATTTTAATCAGTGGCCGCTAACCAACTATAAAGATTAAAAAAAATTAATAACATACAGGCATCACAGATACATAAAGTGAAAGAATACATAGAAAATAGAACCTTTTATTATTTCTTTGAATTTTGGTAAGACTTGGTTAGGATGGTGATATATCAGGATGGTCTGCCATTACAACAAATGAGGCCTATAACATGGAGTCATCAATAGTCCCTCAAAACTCTTTATGACACCATAATATCATATAAATCAACAACTATTCATAACAGTGTAGTGAAACAATGGCTTAGTAATTTCAAGCAAACAAGACCAAACCAAGCACACACACACAGAGCGCCGACCAAACGGACTGGGATCTTCCGTATCCATTAAACTGCACTTATAAAGAGGTGGGGGAGCTAAGAATTAGCAGGGGGAGGGGTAATCAAATATATCTAAGAATGATAAAATTAAAACAGTGTCATCAGAAAAGGCAAAAGTGATTCAAATGATTAATCATATATATGATCATTTGAAGTATGCTTAAAATCATCACGTGACGCTGTTTTCTGAGTTTTGACAAAACGACACCACAAAAATTCAAAGCAAGCAGATTTTTACTATTAATCAGTTCACCAAAAACGCGGCCAAAAGATAAGAAAGAAAAAAGTGAGAAAAGGAGGGGAAAAACCTCAGAAGGAAGGCAGTAGTATGGTTGTAATTAGGGGTGTGCAAAAAACCCGAGGCCCGACAGACCCGACCCAACCCGAAGGGTTTCGGGCGGGGCCGAACATGTGGTTCCGTCGGGTACGGGTTCATTTTTTGAAAAAAATCAGTTTTCGGTTCGGGGCTCGGGAGTGCTGTTTTTCTTACCCGACCCAACCAAACCCAACCAAAACACGGCCAATTCACATAGATTACTTCGGTTTTGGTTGGACCCGACCCGACCCGACCAAAAAATCGGGTACGCGGACGGTTATTCCCCCTCCTTCGGTTCGGGTTCGGGGCCCAAAAATTCAATACCCGACCAGTCGGATCGGGTTCAGGTTCGGGGCCGAATCCGACCCGTCCGACCCGTGCACACCCCTAGTTGTAATCATGATTATTCATTCATACATTAACAATACATTTTCCTCATCATTGGCATTGAGAAAGATAAAACATTAGATGCACTCAAAAGGTGATTAAAACCCCTCAAAACACACTCACTCATTGACTCAAACTTAAATCAAAATGAGTTTTACTCGAACTTTTACTCCAACCCTTCCTCAGATTTTATAAGGCTACTTTTTGGCTCTCAAATTAACAGCTATTACATTATTCAAGCATTTTTCCAAATTTACGCATAGACTTGAAATCATCCAATCCAATAGAACTTTTCCTATCAAATGAAGCTTTCACTAATATTTGGGTAGAGGCTTGGGTGAAGGCCTCTGAAATGGGATGGAGAATTAACATAAGAGCATATTCGATCATCAAAACTGCAGCGGATTCTACCCATTTTAACGGGAATTTTAAAAAAAAAAAAATAAGAGTATCAACAAATCGGCCTCATAGAGAAGATTAGTTTGTAAACACAATAATATGATTCAGACAAATGCTTGTCTAGTTTAATCATTGGCCAATTTATAACTATAAAGATCAAAATATTAACAACAAACACTCATATGGACAACACAGATGCACAAAGTCATACATATTTAAGAAATAGATTTAATTCTTGCTTTTGTTTTTGGTTTTGGTTTTGATTAGATTTGTGAGGGGACTCAGTTTATGGGTGGTGATATATCAGGATGGTCGGCAAGGCATTTCTGCCATTACGACGAACGAGACCAATCACATTCATCACAGTCCCACTCAAATACACATAAAAATCCAAAGAGCAACGCTACCGCGGCAACAATATGTACTCAAAATACATTGCTCAAATGTTGTCACCAAAGTATTATTGAAATCGAAAACCATCCACATGACGTGTAATTCCTATGGATTGACATGCATCTAAAATCAGATTATACAACTAATCAGAATCAACATCATTGCCCAGTAATTTTCAGCAACAAGAAGCAGAGATTAGCAAAACCACTACTTTACACATACCCAAACAGAGAGAGAGAGAGAGAGAGAGGTAACCTCATCGCAGAGGGCCGCCAAAGGACTATGATAATAGAACTATGATAATGGAATCCAATCGACTGTACTTATAGAGAGGCGGTGCGGGAGATGGGGTTTAATGGCGGGGCTAGGGTTTTACTGTATTACGATTCGTTGGACAATTTTATCTTTTTTTCTTATTCCTGGGACAAAAATGTCCCCAGGGTACAAATGCCATCTCCTAATTCTCTGTTTGGAACTTGTCCAAAAGGAGTGGAAGAGTAGAGAAAATTTTACTAAAAATTTCCACACTTGTTTGGTTTTTAAAAGTGTTCTAAAAAAAGAAATTAATCGGTGATTAATTACCGATTAATTGCTGGCGGGACCTTTCCGACTAGATCTGACTAATTGTTATGTACCGATTAATCGCCGATTACTATAGTAATTGATATGGGCCGATTAATCGCCGATTACTAGGTCTCGAAACTCGAAGGTGGCCGACCATCCGACCAGCTCCTAGCGACTTTAAAAACATTGATTTTTAAAGAAAGATTAGGGAAAATTTCAAATACAAATATACAATTTTACCTCCAATTTATTTTCAAATTTTCCCCTCATTTCCCTCTTAATTATTTTTCCTTCTTTTCCATTAATTCTCTCAAGTTCCAAACAAAGTCATGTTTTAGTTCCCCGAAAAAACAAAGCCAGTTTTGTTGTCCCTATTCAAATTTTTTGCGCAATTATTAATTTTGCGTCCAACTTTTGAAATTTATTAGAGCATTAGCAGTGGAATATGCAAATGTGAATAATCAAAACATGCCACATCAAATTTTGATTATCCATTTAGAGGTTGCTAAAGTTAACAACGTCAAATCCCACATTAGTTATTTTTTGCCCATAATCAAAATCAATGGGCCCTCCAAACTTTTTCCTTTCATTTCACGCATATTTTTTGAAAAAACGGTTTTTGAAGGAAAAAAACAGTTTATGTTAGAAACAGTTCAAAAAAAAATTCGAAACAAAAAACAATTTTTCGAAAAACACACACTTTGTTTACTTAAAAACTATAAATACAATTTTGAGAAATTTTGAAAGAATTGTATTTACACAAATAATTTTGAAAATTTAAAAACTATAAATACATTTTTTTAAAAGCAGATTTTGTGTAAAAACAGTTTTCTATAAAAGAGTTTTTGAAATTTCAAAAACAGTTTTTTGAAAAACACACTTTATTTACTTACAGTTTTTAAAAATTTTGAAAATTTTTTTTTGGTAAGAAAAAAGTTTCTGGAAAAAAATCTGAAAATTATAGTTTTTTAAAATTATTTTTTGAAAATATTGTTGAGAGAGAGAGAAAATATTTTTGTGTAATGTTGGTGTACTTGATTGAGAGATAAAATTTGGTTATTGACAAAATATTGCTAGTTTTGATTATTGAAGAGCCAAAATTTGATGACTTGTTAAGAGGTTGTTAGATTTGATTATTTCAATGTGAACACTTTTTTGATCCAATATTGTTAACTTTAATAATTTTTTGTTCTGCTTATTCTACTGTGGATGCTCTTAGTTCATCTTGACAAGAGATATTTAAAAAGTAAAAAAAAAAATTGACTTTTTCCAGAGGTTCCATGCTACAAACGAAAATTCCAAACGTGCAAGAAAGCAATTGCTTCGACTTCTTCCTCCTCCCATTTCATCAAATCATGATAAAGACCATTTCATCAAATCAAATCATGCTTCGTCCAGAGACAACTCAGAAGGACTGGGCTATTCAAGCCCTTCTTAACGACATCATATCTGTCATTTGATTCTAATTTAGTGTTTAATTGGTATAATCGTCAGGCTAATACATGTGCTAACTGGCTAGCCTGTTTGAGTAGGATCAAACCACCCCCCACCCCCCCCCCCCCCCTCCCCCGCCCGGGCTTTGCTCCTTGATTCGTATGGATCTCTAATAAAAGACCTGCTTTGATCCCCCGTTGAGCTGCATATCGATCTCCCATTTCATCAAAAAAAATCAAGTGGTTGTCGGAATCTGTTCATGTGCGTGTTTCATTCGCCAGAGTAGGAGTGTTTGATTTTATTTATTTTTTTGTCAATCGATAGAAGAGATTATTTTTTCATAAGATATGAAAAATATAATACAAATCCGGAACACGTCATCAATTGTGAGAGTCTACGAGACAATCAAACCAAACAATTCAATCAATACAAGAATTAAGCTCATTATAGGGTAGAAACAAAGAAAGAAAGGAAAAACCCTTTTAAGGGAAGAAGTCCCACACGTAGGTGAAAGAGACTCGAACTCCTTACCATCTAGTGAGATACAAGAGTCCTAGCCAACTGAGCTAGCCTCAGTTGGTTAGGAGTGCTTGATTGGTTGGGTGTTGTTTGTGAGGTTTTATTTCTGTTGCTTTCCAATTTGTTTTTCTGTTTTTCCCTTCGATTTCTTACTGTGAGTCTTTCTCTCGGCTGAGTTTCTCCCAATTCGGTGATTTTGTTGGGGTTTTATTCGTTGGTTTTGGGCGGTTGTCAGAAGTTGGTTGATAATCAAGGGATCGCCATGTTGGTTTGTGAAGTTCTGGAGTTATAAGCTTGCAAATCTAGATATCCTGATTATTGTCTCCTCTGGAATGGTTAACCCTCTTTGGTTGTATGTTTACTAGAAATTGCCCATGCCTGAAGGCACGGCTCGAAATCGGTTTTCAATTCATACTCAATTTTGAAGGCTAAGTCCCCATTTGGAACATTCTAACTACACAAAAAATAAAAAATAATAACTCAAGTACATCCACTGATTAACTTGAATCAACACATATACAAACTAACAAACTAATAGTTATAGCCCCCACCTGAAGGCAATTATCGCCAGCCATTTAAATTCACAACCAGTTCAACCATAGTACAACCTGTATATCACAACTGGCAAAACCCAACTGTAATCAATAAATTCACTTTATGTGCTTAATAAAAATCAAGCTTCAGAATGTAAGAATACAAAACCAATAATTATACTTAATCAGCCCTTTAATTAAGAATACAAAACCAGTAACATCTAGCGTTTATTCATTAAGTTTTCTAAAATCAAGAAAAAAAGACAAAACATAATCAGTCCTTCAATTGAATATAAAAATGTAATTCCACTTCTACTGCATTATTGAAAAAAATATTGTAGACTTTCTAAAGTTTCAAGCTCCAACCAACTCAATATCTGTTACTCCCTCCGTCCCTTTATTTGTGTCCAGTATTTCATTTTGGGCTGTCCCTTAATAAGTGTCCATTTTGTAAAGTTAGGGGGGTAAAAGTTGGTATATTGTCTATTATGTCCCTAAAAGTAGATTTTATTTTGAAAAGTTAGTGAGTAAAAGTGTAATGATGATGGGTAAGTAGGGAAAGTGGAGGATAAAGTTGATGTGAAAGGTGTAATGATGATATCTTTTTAATAAGTTGGAGTTACGAAGCAGGACATTTAAAAAGGGACGGAGGGAGTACTTATTAGCTAATGCAACTTGTCAAAAAATATTTGGCACTTTAGTTCATATACCATTTCAATTATCTAGCAAAAAAATTTAATGTCATACAACCTGTCAAAAAAAGAAGTAAACAACAACAAACCATGACTTACTGATTTTTACGTGGTTCTCCCTAAATAGAGACCGCAGTTCGATTCAAAGTCATCCACTATAAAAATGTAATTCCACTTCTTCTTAATCATTGCCCGTGCCTGAAGGCCCAAATCAAAGAATTCATTATTCAATATGATTTCGAATGACCTTAGTTAGGTGAGAGCAAACTGATTGTGCCTAAAGACACATACCAATACAATTTTATCACCACCAAAAACCAATTGCTCGTTATGCTATTGACTACATCGATTACTACTACAGACAAACTCATCTTTGTCCAAAAATAATGTGATTGTTTGACCACCATAGTATAAAACAACAACCATTATAATACTGGCCAAACTTAAACAAATGAAATAAAAAACACATGAAAAGCCAAAATCAATACTTGCCATAGTCAATCCAATTCAAACTTTTGGTACATTAATTGCATTCAAATTCTAATATGAAAAAAAAAACTAAATAATAGATCTAGAGTCAATCTCATACACAAAAGTAACAAAAAGGGTACTCCACAAAGGTCGTATTTAGCAAAAGGATCATAGTTGCAAAAGTTTGTCTTCAACACTTTTCAAGTATCTTGAAATTTTTCTCTTCATCACCATCCCAAAATTTCTTGTGTCAAAACATATCTATTTTGTCCAAAGAGCAGAATTATATGAAACTGAACATAATTATGTGAATCATTTCTTGTAAAAGTTATCTTAGTCATCGATCTCGTGTTTTCGTCTGAACACTATTGTGGTACGATCATTTCTTTTGTAGATGTACTTGTGAATATACTTCACACATCTCATTCCAGCAAAAACTTCCACATTGATTTGGGGATTGAATAGTCGAGCAAGATATGTATTGTAAGAGACCACCTCCTTGTTATCAGCTATTGACTCCTCGCAAAGTACACCTAAAGAGTATAACGCTATTTAATCTTTATACCAAAAAATAATAATGAAAGAGTGCAAATAAAAAGGTATACATAATAATGGATTAAGCATGGAATTAAGTAAGTTGATTTTACAATTTTCACAAAGTCCCCATTGAGCTGAATAAGAAAATAAATAATTCAATGAAAGACATAAAGTCACAATTAAACTCGACTTGTTTAGTTACTACACCTATGTGCAAAGCAATTTGAATTTGATACTTCAATGGAAGTTTATATAATGCATGTCACTATTACTATAAATGCATACCATTACGTGCATGTGTCAATTTCAACAGTTTGCTCTTCATTTGCTTCTTGAGCATTCTTATGTAGACGAACTTTTTTTGACACGTGAGCCACCTTAATTTCTTCATCAACTAGTACTTAATCATCTGCATGTGTCTCCACTCATTCAGCCACTGGAACCATATTAATTACATTCTCACTATTCATATCTAGACACACAAAAAGAAAATGAGAATTAAAAGAAGGCATAAGAAAATGAGGGTCAAACAACTTGTAGAAATTTGCCGAATAAAAAACTAACTAATTTTTCTACTATTGAATCCAAATCATTAAATTTGATGTAGAATACCAATAAAAAATCAAAGGAAACATGCATGCTAAGAAGAAAAAAAAAGATGGTATCAAACTTTTTAAGATAGGGAATTGATAATACCAAAATCCTTTTTGTTCCTATCAAAACTTTTTTTGTTCCTGTCAAAACTCAATGTTTATCTCTCATTGCATGATTCAATTGCCCTCCACTACACAAATTATTTTACAAAAATGCACCTTGAAATCTCTTGAGAGTATTTTAACGTTATTGCAGACATTTTCCAAAAATTATTTCGCTTGGGAAAAATTAAAGAGTTAGTCTATTCAGAATATGTGCAAGATTTCGAAAAAGTTTAACCAAAAAATAGAAGAGTTGATCTATTCAGAATATGTGCATAGGAATTTAAAACAGAATATACTCCATAGCTATACTATATAATAATTAAGCAGGGGTTTAGAAACCGAGCGTAATTTGCCGAAAAGAAAGAGAACGAAAGAGCCATACCTGGGAAGAGAGAACTGGAGGGAGGGCGAGAGTCGGGGAGACAAAAAAGAGAATTGGAAAGAAAACCCCCACACCGTCACAATTTGTTCCTTAGGTAAACAAAAAAGTAATCGGAAAAAAAACTCGAACGTAATTTGCCGAAAGAAAGAGAACGAAAGAGATATACCTGTGGAGAGAGAACCGGAGAGAGGGCGAGAGTCATGAAGACATGAAAGAGAACTGGATTGAAAACCCCCACACTGTCGCGCTTTGTATTTTCAGCAGAGAGAGGGCGAGAATGAGAGTGAGGGAGACAGAAAATAGAAGTGTAAAGAAAACGATCAGGAAGAGAGAGAGCGCGCGAGAGAGAGAGATTCGTTCACCCAAATTTCGTTACCAAAAACGGAAAAGATTAAAACGGCAATTTCAAGGATTGTTTTCCATTATGGCATGACATTATGTCATTACTCGAAATTCTTCCCTGTAGGATGGCATTATGATCAGTCATTATATTCAGTCGAAATTAATCATCTTTATATTCCATAACTCAATATATAATGTCAACCCAAAAATTTGGTTCATTGCCAAAAAAAACTGACTGTTCCATAACGTAACTCAATATAATGTCAACCCAAAAATTTCTTTCATTGCCAAAAAAAACCTGACCATATTGAACAACTCAACGGCTAGGATTTATGCAGAAAAATGTGTACTAAATCAAACGGTGAAGATTTATGCAAAAAAATGTGTGGGCCACCACACCGTCGTGAATTGTATTATAGATATCGTATCAATGAGGGGGAAAAAAGTACCCCAATTAAAATGTTACAATTAATAATGATCAATAAAGCCTTCGACTTAAATGATAAGTGTGGGGTTGATGCAAAACAATAAGCCTGTTGACAAAGAACAAAACCAGCATAGATCGCACACAGAGTTTTTGTGGGTCCATTACGGGTTCCACACAAATTATTCGAGTCGTTCATCAAACGTAAAATATTTTTTCAATGGCCTCCACTTAAAATCAGCTCAATCTGATACTTATAGGTGCTCGATTTAATCATCTAATTTTTCATTATTTTGAAATTTGAATGAATTATTAGACGATCGTATCAAGTATCTATAGGTATCAGATTGGGTTGATTTTTTTGCAAGGACCCTTGAAAAAATATTTTACATTTAATGAACGGCTCGAATCGCTTGTATGGGACCCATAGTGGGCCCCACAAAAAATTTGTGCGCAATCAATATCGATTTTCTCTGCGAATAGCACAGTTGATTTCAAAATAACGCTACTACTCACACAGCAATTATGTACAGATTCTGTGTGGGACCCACTAAGGGTTCCACATAAATGATCCTAACTGTTCAATGTAAAAATATTTTTTTCCAAGGGTGCTAGCAAAAAATCAGCTCAATCCGATACCTATAGATGCTCAATTCAAAATTTTATTTTTTCGTTCAGATTCTAGGATAATGAAAAAGTTATATGGTTGGATCAAGCAACTATAGACATCTAATTGAGCTGATTTTCCACATAGACTCTTGAAAAGATATTTTAGATTTAATAAACGGCTTGAATTATTTGCGTGGGACCCACACAAAAATATGTGCACACAATCTGTGCATTTCTGCTGTGTGAGTTTCATTACTGATTTCCAAATTACTCATAGTGTAGTACTCTCCATCTAGGAATGGCAACGGGGCAAGCAGGGCGGGTTTTTGCATACCCCGATCCGAAAATCATTATCCGCCCCCAGCCCCGCCCCGACCCTGACCGGATTTTTTTGGGGTACCCCTGTCCCCGCCCCGCCCCGCCCGGCCCCGTAAAAATTTAAAAATTAAAGTATAAGTAAAAAATTAAAAAAATGCAAAATAAGAATAAAAATTATCTAAAAAATAAAAGTTTTGAAATTATTTTTGTGTCTTTTGGTATCGTAGTTTTATCTAAATTTTTAATGGCAATCAGTATTTTAAATACTTATTCCATTTTTTTATGTGTAGGATTTATTATAAATATTTGAAGAAAATTTTTTAAAAAATCCACTAAACACCAATACATATCAATTTTTATTTCATTTTTAAATTTAATTAGACTACTTGATAGTATAGAGACATTGTTTTTTGGATTAATGCTAAAAAAATTAAAGGGCATGTATATAAGTATATATACATATATAAATAAATACATATACATATATATATATATACACACACACACACTCATGCCGGGTTGGGGTCGGGTAATTTCGGGGCGGGTTTAGGAGCGGGGTACTTTCGCCCCGAACCCGGGCGGGTTTGAAAAATTTTACCCCGACCCCGACCCGACACCCGAAAATGGAGTGAAAACCCCGCCCCGTTCGGGGCGGGTTTGCTTGCCATCCCTAACTCCATCCACGGCTCCTCCAGTCCGTTGGTATCGGCAATCTCTACCGGAATCATCGTTAGTAAGGAAACTCTGATGTTGACTGATCAAGATCCTCACCTTTATTGATTCGAACTCGTAGTTGGACCGAAGAGGGAGATTTCTCGCTGTTGTGCACCAGGTGGTGAAGTGGCAACGGTTCGTCCTCCAGGACAATAGTTATGGCTCGAACCAGACATTTCACGGCGGATCAAGAGCCCCTATGATCACGCTCAGGAAGGAAATGCTATGTTGGTCGCCCCTTTCCACCCTTTTTTATTATAAATAAAAAAATAAAAAAATCCTCACCTTTAAGATGTCATACAGAATCACAGATGGACGGCCGTCCGTGGCCCCCTTTTTTTGGTTTTTTCCCATTTTATTTGGAAAAACGTCCATCCGTGGTCGGCTTATAAGAAATTTAACAGTATATGGGAGTTATTTTCGCACTCTTTTTTTTTTTTTGTAAGTCACACCCCCTTTTTTGATATTCAAAGTTCACACTTGACCGGAAGGAATTCTTAAACCTGGGAAGCTAACTAATTAGAATATTCATTCTATGGAACTTCTTTTCGTCTTTATTGAACCTTTTTTTTTTAATTTTGGGCATAATTTTTTACTCACTTCGTCTCCATTCTTTAGTCCATTTTGGGAGTTCGTGTCACTTTTCAATTGATTATATCTTATAATCTATAATTTTTAGGTGATTTTGAAAACATCGTTTAAAAAAGCTCATTGAAATCTATCAAACAAGATGCATATTGCATATAAATTGTAATACCAATTAAAAGTTATACTCCCTCCGTCCCTTTATTATAGTCCAATATTCCATTTTGGGCTGTCCCTTAATAAGTGTCCATTTGGTAAAGTTAGTGGGTAAAAGTTGGTACATTGTCTATTTTGTCCCTAAAAGTAGATTTCATTTTAAAAAGTTAGTGAGTAAAAAGTGTAATGATGATGGGTAAGTAGAGAAAGTGGAGAAAAAAGTTGATGTGAAAGATATAATGATGATGTTTTTTTAATAAGTTGGAGTTACGAAGTAGGACATTTAAAAAGGGAGGGAGGGAGTAATTAGTTTTTTATCTAGTTGGGATATGACGAGGGACAAAAGAATGGGAATGGATGGAGTACTCTTTAGAATTCACTCGTCGAGATGGATAATTAATCTAATAAATATGACGCGAATCAAACAAAAATTCAGTAAAGACAAACAAAACAAAAGAAAAAAGAAAAAAGAAAAAAGAAAAAAAAGGTTTACAAAATGCGTATGGTCTGTATGCACGTGTCAAACAATCTAAGCCCATACAAATTAGTCTTCCATGTATGGCTAGAAATGTAAAACAGAGAAGAAAAAGGTGACTAGAACTTTGAATTTGGAGAAACTTCTAGACTTGTGCTCCGAAATTCCAAGTATAACTGGAATCCGGGATACCAGGAAAAGAATCTCAAAGTGCAAGTGTCTACTTGAGAGAGAGAGAGAGAGAGAAGGGAAAGGATTGGTGAAGGAAACAGATATGGCAGTGAAAATGCAGATTGAAGCCATGGCTTGTGCTTCTGAAGCTCTTTGTAGATATGAAAAATTTACTGCCAATCACAAGTTGCCACGTGTTGCGAGACCTAGTAAATAGGGCACGGTAAATGATCAATCAAATGTTGTCATATGTCTCAAGGTCAAAAGTCAAGATGATGCGTATAAGCCAATCAAATGGTGCCACGTGTCAAAGTGACACAATTATTATTTTTATTAAGCTCGGCCAATCAAATTAAGCCACTTGGTAAAATAATAATTGTGTTTCACTTCACAAATAATTGTCTTTCTTAAAATAAAAGAAAGAAGCATAATTATTGAAGTTTAATTATTTCTTTTACACTAAAAGAAAAAAAAATAATTAAAGGGAGATAAATATGAAGGAAGCTGAAATTGGTTATGACTCTCCAACTTACATCTTTATAAATAGAGGTGCTCTCTTCTCATATTTTTCCATCAGCACATTGAAGCACACAAGCTCTAGAGCTCCGAAGATCAAAGCCGCCCTCAAGTCTGCAGCCAGTTCAAGTCAAGTCCACATCAAACAAGACGGTCCACATCAAACAAGACGGTTCTTCAGATCAAAGCTTAAAAGCCTTGAAGAACGCACTCCAGAACTCTGAAGATCAAAGCCTCCAAGCCCTTCAGAATTTGCATTCATCTATCACACGCAAGCTTCTGAAGTTCTGAAGATCAAAACTGCGAAGGCCCTTCAAAATCTTTCAAGTCCACGTTAAGCTAGACGCTCTTCAGTTCAAAGCATCCAAGCCCTAAAGAACGTTCAAGCCAAATCCACCAATCATCAGTCTCCTTCTACCAAATTGAAGATCTTAAAGACCGATTTGAGAAGAAGTTCAAAAGCCCTCAAGTCAATATCCACAAATCCGCCATCTTTTTCAACCGAATTGAAAAAGATCAAGCAATTCAACTTGAGAAGAAGCTTCAAAGCCCTCAAGTCAAAGCCCAACAAAGTTGTCGTCATCTTCGCAAAGACTGCAGAAGATATCGCCGTTCAAATCGAGATCAAGCTGTCAAGCCCCCGTTCAACATCCGAAGAGAAGAATCAGAGTAAGAGGATTAATTTTCTTTGAAAATTGCATCAGAGATTGTAACCCTAAATTTCTCAAATTAATAAAATTTATTCAACATCTTTCCATCTTTTTTTGTAAATTCGAATTTTGCGTGATACACTCTCTTGATCTCTATGATAGCTCTGACTGCATCTCTATTTCAGCCCACATAAAAAAGGTACTACTACTCCCACCCAACTCCTGAAAATCAAAATCTTATATCAATCTAGCTATATATACCGAAATCTAGACTAGAGCACATGCACAAGCAGGTTCAAGACACATACTGCATATATGCGAAAGCAGACCAACAACGAGTCGGATATATAGGGCCAGTTAAAGATGTGGTAGTAGTAGACGATCCTGAAAGGAAACCCAGCTCAAACCATGAAGTAGGCACAAACTAAATCTATAAGAAAGCCGCTCCACAATGGGACGGGAAGGAAATCCAACAGAAAAAAAGCAAATAAATCAAATACACCCCACTTATTCCATCTCCGCCCAGAAATTAATCGAAGTTGTAAAATCTGTCGTTGAGTCGACAAAGACCGACTCCAAAGTCGCCTGAGTCGCTGGAGTTGAACCACGTCGCTGGAGAAAGCGGAGGGCGTAAGTAAGATCTGACGTCAAGGGGTTTTCATTAAAAACTACATGACCACATTCTAATATACAACTCTCTCCGTCCCAATTTGTTGTTACTATTTTGACTTTCACAATATTAAAAGAAATATCATAATTACATTGACTTTGTGTCAATTTAAATTTTTTTGTCATGTCATTAATTTATTTCACTTTCCTTTCAAATCAAGTTCAAAATTTGAATTTGGGAGGTAGAAACAAGGGGTAAAATGGTAATATGAACATCCAAAATTAAAATTTTTTGAAACAAGCATATCATTTTGGGACATCCCAAAAAAGAATAAGGGCACAACAAAGTGGGGCGGAGGGAGTAACAAATTAATATAGCTAGAAAAAGAAGTTCCATATATATACACTATCGGATTCAGAACTAAATTAGTACTAGGACAAATAGTCCAAGATTACTAATCCCAGGACTCTTGATCCTGTCAATTTAATCCCTGAATCAAACGAGGCCGGGTAATTAATAATAACATTTGAACCTTGAATCTAAAGAATTGTCGAACGGCCTTGTTCGTTTTGGGATCACCAAACCCCTGGGCACGGTCTCCAATAAATCTTCTATATTTTTCTCTCTCCACTCATTACTCTAAAATCCTCCCTCAAAATCCAAACCGAACAGGACATACTCTCTTGTATAAATGTTCCCAGTATTGCGGAGCCGCAAAATTCGCGTCATGAGATTTCAACAGTATTCCATAAGCAAACTTTTACATCTAATAATATCCTTTCCAATACCTTTTGTTTTGATTGTAGGAAAATGTTATTGTTGGGCTAATGTTATTTCAATCAGACGCCATACAGTACTTACAAAAGCCATTGGTTATTCTCAACAACCATCAAGACTTCCCACTTACCAGAATATATGGGCAAGGAAAAGAGAAAACAACTAAAGTTTTTTCCTTCAGTTTCGTACCTATTAGCATCTCCAACCCATGCTCTAATCCTTCAAATTTTCCTTCATTCCTCCATTTTGAGGGAAATCAATTCTAACCCATCCTCCAAAAAGTATTTTGACATCAATCCTCCAAAAAGAAAGTGTTTTGGAGGATGGGTTGAAGCAAACACATTCTCCAAAACAGTAAAAACTAAAATATAGAGATATGGAGGATTAATATGATTCGTTTAAATACAGTACCGATTCCGGTTAATCTATTTTTTTGCTTGAATAATACTACTCAATATCAACACATAAGACCGTGTTAAGTATCTAGACCTCTCTTCGCCGTGCAAAAAAAGTCACACTAACTTCACTTGGGAATCGTATTTCTATTATAACATGAAAATTACGTATTATTCGAACTGAAAATTCACCACATATGTGTATTCATATGTATCTACAACCATGTTATTACTCCTGTATGTATAAAAAAAAAAAAAAAACTCTTCCACGGAAGAAATTCACTCTTTTTTGGAAGAATTTGTTTTAAATTCAGATCCTTAAATGCTGAGACAACGGCTGAGATGCTCCCTATAATTCTGTAGTGACTTTGTTCACGACAAGGTATCCGAATCCCTGTGTAGTGGCTGTATGTATGGATACATGGAATATGATTATACAACGCGTGATTTTGTTCACTTTCTTTATTAGATGGGTTGAATTTCGGCCCATGAGTCTTTGACAACTAAAACTCACATGGCCGGCTATGTTGTTACAATTACTACTATAATATATAACCACAAACACTACACTCACATATTTACGTGAGTCTCACACAAGTTGGAAATGTAGTGTATGTGAGCCTCAATATGAATGTGATAGGTTTGTGTAAGTGTTTGTGATTGTAGAATGGTTAATATTATTATTCTATTCTTCTCATAATTGGTGGCATGACATTCGCTTGTCTGACTACAAAGGCCAATATCCAACTTTTCAAGAATTTTTTTCTTTTATTCCACATATTTTAATAAGTCTACGAAAAATGGAATTTCAGTCAATAAATTGTTCTTGTTTTGAGCAAATTAGCATTTCCAAATAAGAAACAATAACACAAAATTAAACAAAAAGTACTCTCTTTTTTTTAACTCAAGTATTTGGGGCAGCAAACGCGCAACTCGCGCGACTAATCTTAAAGAACCAATTCATTATCCACTAAAAAAAGTATTTTATTCCTTTTGCGATGCCGAACTGCTTAGGCCATGAGTAGCTACAATATTATAAGTTTCTTCCTCCCATAGCAATTTCTCCAAATTTGGGTTGACTTTTTCTTTGAAAATTTCAGCAAGTCATTAAAAAAGGGAAAAAATTCTGCCGTGGAAAAGAAGAGAGAAGCATGTAGGATATACAAAAGTATTTCTGGTTATACTTAAGTAATATATTTCAATTGATTGTGACTCCCTTTAATTATGATGATAAATTGATAATAAAGTCATAATCAAATGGAGGGAAAAAATATATTGGGAAAAACTGAACTCTAAAACTATCTATGATCCTTCAACTTCCATTCTCCTTTGTCCATTAGCCTTGTACGGAGTATATATTTCCGGGTTGCTTTTGGATGTGCAGGGAGATTTTGGAAAAGAATATTTAAATAAGATAACTAAAAAGAGCGAATGAGTGTTAAATTTTGAAAAAATTAAATCGACATCCTATTTAGAGAAATTATTTAGGTGTCCATCTTAGTGGATTTCCTTTTTTTTATTTTTGGGCCAATATTGTATATATTAGCGGGGGTCAGTGAGGGTGTTAGAGTTTTCACAGAGGGATCCAAAAGCTATCCATAGCCTTAGCACCCAAAGCCCACCCCAAATCAAAACTTCTAGAGAGGGGAAAGTGAAGTAAGAGCATCCACATTGTAATAAGCAAATTGGTATGGATAAGCAAATTTAACAATAATGCTAAAATAAATCTTATTCTACTAGCACTAATTTAGGCGAAAGGGGATGAAGTTGGTGGGATTTGAACTCTCAAATCAAGTTTTTTTTTAGTGTATTCACTTGGTTGTCACTCAATTTGTCACATGTGAAGTAGAAAAACACTCCTATAGTCATTTCAAATTTTTCTTTTAGGAAAAAAAATAAACACATCTTATGATTTTGATGGTAAAAACCTTTTTTTAGCATACTTAATTACATTTTAAACTCTATTTTAATATACTTAATCAATCTTCAGAATTTCATTTCTATCAAAAAAAAATTATCCTCTTAGTTCGGCCCCTCCCAAGTGGAGATCCTGGCTCCGCCACTGATTCAAGATTTTTGTAGGTCATTTGTGTCCATTCACAATATCTTTTCACAACTCATTATCAAATGCTTGAATGAAAATACGCATTCTAGTTTTCCACTTATTATAGTCAGACCCGCTAAACAAAGAAGGTCTATTGCTCAATTGGCCTTCGGAGAGGAAAGTGCCATAAGAGGTTATTGCCATAGATATTCCTCTAAGACGATTAAAGTAAAAAAAAATCAACTAGAGCCTTAGCAATAAGTACAAGTATTTTTCTTTTTGAAAAGTTGGGTTCAACCTAGGAAATCCAGCGGGGGCACAATGGATGAAAACAAGAGTAAGAGAAGTCGAAATCTCACATGCCACCAGGTGGAGCAGAAGAGTGAGTCTATTTGTCAAAGTTGAATATTGTTACTACTACTAAATTGACACCACTTGACACCAGGTGTCGTTGCCTTTGTGAATCTCATCAACCTCGTAAATCAGATCAATCGCCCACTTCTTTACAAACGTGTTAGGATGAGTTACATCTATTGGGATGATCACTTTATCAGCGCCAGCTTGATACATTTCGATCTCCACTTCATCACTGCCTTCTAATTGCAATCCCATGCAACCCTGTGGTATATAAATAAGCCACACATGATCTACATCGGTGGGAATGACAAAAAACTGGAGTGCTGCATCGGACCATCGGATTTTATTGCAGATCACACTTCGAATTGATACGTGAGATATTTGTCGTGGAGCCCAGACTACAAAGCGTAGAATCCAACCCAACATTTTCAGGTTCACTGAAGGAGAAGGCGGTACCACAAAAGATACATTTGGCCCTCTACCATCATGGTACGGGAACCAAATACGAAGCTCATCCTCCCCTGCTGGAACAATAATACCAACAACATCCTCAAGTTTAGAGAGCCCCTGTTCCAATAGATCATGACTATAGTCAGAGTACAAACATCTTTTTCTCAAGATTTGACCTAAAAATAATCAGACATACAAAAGGACTTGGGCTTACTAATCTAAGCGAAGTAGCCAAAGAACTCAATGAAAACATATGATTCATGTAGCCGACTCAATTAATTGGGAAACAAGGCTCGATTTGGTTTGGTTACCACTAAGGGATTTTTGGACTTTTTTTTGTTTTGTCCTTATTCAATTTTTTTCACAATTGTTTGTTTTGCGACAAAATTTTATGAATTATTAATTCGTCTTGACCAGAGGAATCATAGAAGTAAAAAAAATGACTTTTTCCAATTATTTTTGGAAATATATATTCAAGCTAAAGCCAAAAAAGCCGTATTACAAAAAATATTAGGGTAAAAGTAGAAAAAAAACTACTTTTTTAATTACCTTCATCGAGACGAATTAATAATTCACAAAAATTTGTCACAAAATAAACAAACACAAAAAAAATTGAATAAAGACAAAACAAAAAAATCCAAAAAATGCCTTAGTGGAAATCAACCTGATACTACAACGACACTTGGAAGACGAATAGAAATCAAGGATTATACCGATCATATGACTTTAGAAAAACCATGATTTTACCTTCTTATGGAATCCCGTTCCGCTAAACTTTTTATCTTTTAAGTACTTATTTATCCCTTTAAAAGACATGTCATTCTCACATAATACATCATTTTTAATTCAAAAAATACTTATTTAAAAAATAAGTACTTGTTTTGGTTAGTGAAAAACACCCTTAATTCAATGCGTGAGAGAGACAGAATGTACCTTGCTCTTGGGGAGTTGTTTCAAGAGACTAGTTAAATAATTGTTTTCAGCTAATTTATTGGATCCCGAACAGTTCGCAAACCCCCCAAGCTGATCCAATTCAAGTGGTAGGCTTTCTAATGATGGGCAATCCTCTGCAAACACAAAATCACATCCAGGAAGCTTTGGAAGAGATCGGAGCTCTGCACAATTATTCAACCGGATTTCATCCAATGAGATCAACCTATCAATTTCACTAGGCAGATGAGACAAGTTGCAATTATTCAAATTCAATTCCTCCAAGCGAACAAGTTTGCATATACTTTCCGGTAAGGCACGGAAACCATTATTACCAAGTATCAAAGTCTCCAAAGATTCCAAATCCCCAATTTCACTAGGAAGATGCGAGAGCTTGTTATTTCCCACCAACAAATCCTTCAAGCAAGACAGCATACCAATGGAATCCGGTAGGGTACATAAACTGTTTCTTGAAAGATACAAACTCTCTAACGAGGTCAGCCTCCCAATTCCACTAGGCAGATTTGACACATTGTTTTCTTCCAAATGCAAACGCTTCAAGCAAGTAAGGTTACAGATACCATCCGGCAAGGTACTCAAATTGTTTTTGGAAAGATTCAAAGTCTGTAATGAGATTAAATTCCCTATTTCCTCCGGTAGAGATGACAAATGGCAGTCGTCCATATTTAATTCCGTTAACCAGCTGTTGGCCTGGACAGGGGTGCGTGACAACCCAATAGAATCCACACCCTTTAGTGGCCATGTCCAAGACGGGAAGAATGAGCACCATAATTTATATATCGGTCCTTCAAACACTCCTAAGTTTCCTAGCTTGGAGCAGCCAGAGAGATCAAGACGTTTGAGTGATTTCAACATCCAAATGCCAGAGGGAAGCTTCCAAAGTTTTGTACAGTTTTTCATGTCCAAGACAAGAAGTTTGTTCAGACATCTAATAGACTCATCGACCTTCACCAAACTTTTGCAATCATTAAGCAATAGTTCCTCAAGAGAGTAGAGTCCAGAGAAGTCAGGGGATATGGTTAGGTAATGGCAGTGACTGAGGTAAAGGAACTTCAGCTTGCCCATAATCTGTCCAAAAGAATTCGAGAAAAGTTAATTTCCACAAAATGTACCGTGCGATAGATGTCGGATAGAGAAAAAAATAAGGATGTACCATGTTTCCATTCCAAACTTTTTTCAGCCTGCTATAACACAAATCGAGAGCAACTAGCTTCTCCATAGAAAAATTCCACGGTATACAATCCAAAGGGAAGCCTTTCCAGCTTAGCCATAATAGCCTTCTGGAAATATGTTCATAACCAATAGTTAGATGAATGTAATTAAGATGAAGCAGCCATAGGTTGTTCATCTTTTCAAATGCCTTGGCATTCACTTGGACATCTATTGCGTTTAGGATGAGGCCTTTAACTGCTTCAGTTCCCTGATATGAAAATCCAATTCATAATGAGGGAAGGAAAAAGTACCTTGGTGAGAAAAAAATATTATAAAGCTGAAAATATTCATGTCAAATAAATAAGAATTAGAATGGGAACAAGTGCATGTAGCATTATTGCACTAATGAAACATCAACAATTGATTAAAATCTCAATGCATATGGCACTCACCGTGCCATATCTCAGAACTTCAAGGACATCGTCAGGATACCACAATCGGCTACGCTTCCCAGGATCCTCAAGAGATTCTTGCCTGACAATTTCTCTGCCCATGTCTCTAATCATATCACGCATCACAATTTGGTCATGATAGTCGTATTTTATGAGACATTGATCAGCTAGTTTCCGAATCCCATCTTCTGCGAAAATGTTGCAACCTTCCAATATTTTTATTGTAAAATCTCGATCCATTCCAACAAAAAAACATGCCATATCTAGGAACAACTTCTTCAGTTGCTCGCTTAGCGAATCAAAACTCATCTTAAGACTTTTGTTAAGTTTTCCTTGAACATCATCATAGGAATTTTTCTCAATTTCGCTATTGCACGTTCCCATTGTGGTATGCTCTCGCCACGGAAATAGGAACCCAAAATTTCAAGGGCTAATGGAAGCCCTCCAGCATAATGCCCAATTTGGCGTGAAAGGTCCAAATGGTCTTGTGGAGGATGGTCTTCCTTAAAGGCATGCCAACTGAAGAGCTCAAGGGATTCGTCCTCATCCAATCTTTCTGGCCCATATATCTCCTTCTCACCCAATTCAAGGATTTTTAGCAAAGACTTATTTCTTGTTGTTATGATGATTCTGCTTCCTGGAGCGAAGGAATCTCGATCTATGGCTAGTGCCTCCAATTGTTGAACATTATCCACATCATCTAGAACAAGAAGAACCTTTTTTCGACCAAAAGCAATCTTTTTTATGACCTCGATGCCTTCATGAAAATTACTTACTTCATGAGGTCTTTTTAATATAGCAAAAAGAAGTTTGTTTTGTAACTCATCCAAACCATTCAGTCGCTGCGAAGTTTCTCTGACATTCACAAGAAAACCGCTACGTTCAAACTTGTGTTGGATGAGATTATATAGCCTTTTTGCAATTGTAGTCTTGCCAACTCCACCCATGCCCCATATGGCAACAATGCCAACACAATTGCATTCCATGTTCAGCAACACATTGAGCTCTGCAACACGACGGTCTAGTCCAACTTGGTGGTTTGGAACATTTAGATGTGTTGGGTTTACTTTTCTAACATCTTCAATGATCATCTTAATTAACTCTGCTTCATCTCTGACAATTTGTACATCATCAATTAACATAAGAAACAAGAATAAGTACTCATTAAATCTAGAAACAGCCATGACTATGGTATGAATCATGCTAATTGTGTGACCCGAACCCTAATTTCATACATATCATGCATTTTTATGGTTAGTAAAAAAAAAATTGATATGACGTTTGTGTGTAGTATTGTGCATGCATTCATACAGACAAATTAATGTGTGTAGTCTTCGTCTTAATGCTATATCCTAAAGTGTTATTTTCCAAATCATAAAGGAGGGTATTGCAATTGAATTAGGGACCAAGATAAGCATGAATGCTAGGAAGACACGTTACTATGTCTATTTCATGTGTAAGTATAAAAGACATTTTTGTTTCCTAAATTCCAGTCGGTTTGCTTTGTATGTGGTGAGGTACTGGGTGTAATTAAGCATGGTAAATGTTGTGTGTAGGCGCTAAATATTAGAAAGGAAACTAAATTAGTTCATGGGATCATTGAGATGGTAAAGAGACAGAGTTATGAATGAGTTTTAATCTCTAGCATACATCTTCATACATCGAATGTGTTATGAATTGCAATCACTCATTTGCATCGCCGTGTGAATCATGCTAGGTTCAGAGAGGTTCGTGCCCACATCAGCTCCACCTAGGATTTAGGATGAGGTTTCGGTTAATCTGGTTGTTTTTGAAGGTGAGTACATGTGGATTAGATCGATCGGAACTAAACAGATTTCTTGAAATTATTAAAAGTACTCTCTTTTAATGAACTGTGATTTCATTGGTTGAAATATTAATCGAGAATATTGAGAAATGTGTTTTGAGATTCATGCTACGATAGCCTTGCTACCCCGCTCCTGGGAAAATGTAGGAGTGTGCCCCACTCTTGGGCTAATGTAGGAGTGTTTGCCTAATTGGGCTTATACATTATTACTGGCTCGCATATGGGATATGTGAGTGTGTCCCTACCATTGGGAATTAAATTGAATGGCCCCTGGTTTCACCAATGTACTTATTTGCGTTGACTCTCACGGTAACGGTACCATGATAACTTTGGTCGGAGGTAATATGGGATGAGTTGATGGATCTTGTGGTGGACTATGAAGAATACTTGTACTGAAAGAGTTATTTGGTTTATGCTTGATCGATAATTGGTTTTTTAGTTGTTCTTATTTATATGATTCAACTGTACTCATTGAGCCTGTGGTTAGCTCACGCATTCAATGTGTTACTCTTTCAGGTGTCTGAGAATAGAGGTGGTCCATTATATAGCTGTCATCGTCGTCGTCCGGGTGTCCTTTGTGATCTTTTGGGAGCGAGGCTCATTGTACCTTTGGTTTAGGTTGTGATGTTTTTGTGACTTTTGTACTATGTTGTACAGTTCACCTATTATTTTAATAATAGTGGTTTGGTTTGACTTATGTTCAAATGATTATTTTAGTTTAACTGTGAGGCGATTAGGTTCTGCCACGTCGTATTCTAAGGATGGAACAATTAACCTACCCAGTTTGGGGCGTGACACTAATTTTGGCCAAAAAAGTAGTCTCAATCTTAGTAGCATGCACGAAGCGGGAGCGGGAGCGGGTGCGGGGGAGTTGAGACACCTAGAAGCTCCTAAGGTTGGGAGCGCCTAAGGAGCGTGTATAGATTTCATATAAATACGTATATAAAGTATCTTTAAATACTTAACCATTGATGGAAAAGTGATTACTAATGAGAATTTTCACAATCTTAAAGGGTAATTATAGGAAGTTAGATATTTTCAATTTGTAAAACTTTTTGTGTGATAAGATTTTCATATTTTTACTTCCACAATGGCATAACTCCCTTAAGAGTAAGAGAATAGTTGACTTAACCGCTCATTAAACTCCCGTCTCGATGGAAGCCAGCTCCCGCTAAGCTCCATCTTGGGAGCGCCGATCCAAGCTCCCGTCTTGGGGCGCACCCATTTTAGAAGGATCTTGCTACTAAGGTCCCAAGTGAGTATATCTGGCCTAGAAACTCAAACAAATAAACTAGTTGCAAGCTTGTAGCAAGCAGTGCAGCGATTTTGAAATCAGTCAAAATATCTTACTCCTATTTCAAAGTTTTTTCTCTAGGCATATCTAAAGTCATGCATAGTAAGGCCTTCTCTTGTTATGATCTGAGGCAAGTAAATGTCCAATAATTGCAAAGTTCGAAATGTGTCCAACGGCATTTGAAATTTGATTATCTAAAATTGTGGTCAACTAAGTCCTTTTTAATATTAATCAACCTTCTAACAGTATGAAAATTCCACCCGCACCTCCAAATATGTGGACTAGTGTGCACTAATGCTGTTTTAAGGTCATTTTCTTGTAAACATCAAAAGGGTCGAGAAAAATACCCGTCATTCAGCAAGTGTCGACCTGATAAATTGGCAGCTTTAGTAAGAGCTGCCCTCCACTTTTCCACCTTGCCATCTGGTTCCTCTCTAAGACGCTTTTTGTGGTTGGCAAATGCATCTTGAAGATCCCCCCTCTGCTTCCGCACGTCGGATGGAACAACATCATAAAAGATGGGCACAACAATCTGTTTGAAAGTCTCCCTGCAATCCATGATTTTCACAAGTTCATCAAGGCACCAGCTCGACTTAGCATAGTCTTTTGAGAACACTATTAAAGAAATTCTGGAACCCTCAATTGCTTTCAATAGTCCATCGTTAATAAATTCTCCTCTTTCGAGCTCTTTGTCGTCCTTGAATGTGCGAAAACCATTGTCCTCTAAAGCAGCAAACAGATGGCTGGTAAACTTTTTACGAGTATCGGCGCCTCTGAAACTCACGAAGACGTCATATACCCATTGTGGTGAGATGGGTATGGAAGAGGAAGAACATTCTTCTGCCCACGAGGCATCCATATTTATGCACACAACACAATGTTTTTTTTTTTTATAGATCCATATTGCACAAAGATGAATCAAGATTTTGTGAACTGCAGCTTGACAAAATTCTAACTGACATTTGATTGGCTAACAAGAAACACAAATTAATCTAATTGGTGAATACGTATTCACATGGATTGATGAGTTGGTCACTAACTAACTATGAGCACCAACTATTAGAGTATGCAGCTGTGTGAGTTATAATTCTATATTTAGCTTCAGTTAAGGATCGAGCCACTATGGGCTGTTTCTTTTTTTTTTATTTTTGAACGGCGAAAAAGAATTTTATTAATCTTTGAAAGATTACAAAGATCAAAGGGAGCAAGGAGAAAAGCAACATGTGCCCATCTGAGACCCAAACCCTTAATTGGCAAGATGCCAATCAAGAACCCCAAGAGGCCGAAATGCCCGGATAAAACGATACAAAGCAGAGCCAGCCCAACACCTAAAAAACCTAAAAGCCCGGATAAAGTGGACAGTTTCTACTTTCTTACTTTCTTAGCACACCAAGAGACAAGATTATGACCAAAATAAACACCAAAGCCAGTAGTGAAATTTGCATACACCCCATTTGTAACTTCGTAAAAAAAATGCATAACTAATTCAAGAGTTCGTTCGCAATATTTGTAGAACCAATTCAAGAGTTCCGCCTCCTATATATCTATCATCATCTGCAAAATAAAAACACAGTTTATAGAAGCCACATTAGAAATCAATAAATCGAGGGACTTTGACAAAGATGGACCAAAGAGAGAGAGAGTGCACATGGAGGGATGGCTGAATTTTTTTGGAATCCCAATAGACAGAGATGAAGTGAAGATTGTTCAATCTCCTGCATAAACAATGGGGAAAAAGGCGACAATATAGTCGTTCGGATTGGAGTGAGGAACGGGTCTCTCTCTCCAGCTTGGGAAGTTTCGGCAAGTAAAGGACCAAGTAAAAAGAGGAAAGTGGGAAGAAAATGATTGTGTGGACAGACGTACGCGTAGAATTATTGTACCCTACTTTTTACCTACTTTTTGATGCAGAAAGTCTACGGTTACCGATCGGGAAATCCCGATCGAAATCCTGACGCCCCGCCGGGCACTCTTTGGCCACCGGATGGCCGATCCGATCCGTCCAATAATTCTAAAAAAAAAAACCGAGTGGGGCTGCAAGAGAATAAATAGCATCCGACGTGTGTAAGTAGCCGATCCAAGCACTCCTTTTTTGGCCGATCCAAACACAAAAATGGAGTGCTTGGATCGGCCACCAACATACGTCGGATGCCTTTTATTCTCGCAATGGCCCACTCGGTTTTTTTTTTTAGAATTATTGGACGGATCGGATCGGCCGTTCGGTGGCCGGAGAGTGCCCGGCAGGGCGTCGGGATTCCAATCGGGATTTCCCGATCGGTAACTATAGACTTACTCTTTTGATGTTTGATTTCACAAATGCCAAGAATTTTCGTGGAAGGCCTTTATGCATGCCAGCCCGATACTATAGTAGACCAAATGTATGACTTGTTTTTTTTAGAATCCACTTCGGGGTATCGTACAAATAATAAGTCATTTATCGTTTAGAATATTTTTAAAAAGTTCTTGAAAAAAATAAGTTCAGTCGGATATTGATTGTGGCTTGATTAATTTCTTTAATTTTTAAGGATCGCAAAGTGAACGAATTGATCAAACTCCTACCGACATTTGACTGAGAGTTTTTGTTACAGTGGTTATTAAGAAATATTTTAATCAAATTGAATGATTCGATCATTTCTGTGAGACCAAAAAACGGATCTCACAAAAGTGGGTTTACATTTAGTGTACACTATGTGATGTTTTCATAGCTTGTTTTAATGCCTAAACGCTTTAGTAAAAACATTTATGTACACTATATGATAAGATTGCATGCGGGCGATGCCTCGATCAAGAGAGCAGTTCTTATTCGTGCTATTGATACAAATTGGGAATTGCATCATGGGACTGTGCTAAGCTTGATTAACATATTTTCAACGTCGCTTGATGGAATAGTCAAAGATGGATCTGATTCTGAACAAAAATCACAATCTTTTTGTCTATTAAAGGAGATACAATCTTTCTGAGTTTTACAATTTAATTTTCATTTGATGAGCTCTATCTGGGAAATTACGAATGATTTGTCACAAAGTCATTGTGAAGTTACATCTTTTCTTGAATATTGACTCGGCCACTCTAAGTAGAAATTTCATATATGTACCTCAAAAGCACAATCTATGAACACTACCAAAACCCTCGTTATATCTATGTACTAGCGCATGCCCGTGCCTGAAGGCACGGCTTGAGCAATCAGCAAATGCAAATCATTACGTGCTCGCATATGCAATAGCTCAACCTCAATCCAACAATTTCAACTCTGCGAAGAACAATAACTCTAGCATATTCTTCAGCATTTACGCTCAATAATAAGATAGGAAGTAATAATCAACAACTCTCAATTGTTAATTGATGAAAACTAACTTAACAGAGTAGGAAACCTTTGCTTTGGAGATGAAACACCAACAAAATTGACAACTCCAAATTAAAGCTTCAAAAAAAAGAAAGTAGAAATCATCATTCATGGAATAAGAAACCCTTGGTACACATATGAAATACAAATCAAACCCGACAACTCCCAATTAAAGTTTCAGAAAATCTAGAGATCAATGTCCAATTAACAAAGTATACCCAAAACGTAATAATAAAGTTAATGATCAAAATCAAAATATGTTATTTTTGGACTAGTAGGTTGAATGGTGCAATATTGTTTCCGCTCCTAAATACAATTTCAACCATCAAAACATTTCGGTGGCAGTCGCAGCCATTGTTAATTCGTTTCCTCATCCATATCTGTACATGTAACAATGAAAGTCGAACTACTTTCAGAACCAAGTAATCTTAGTCTTGAAAATTAAATGAAGTTTAGGAATGGATAATAGAAATAGTGCGTAAAAATGAATAAAACCATCCACTTTCTATTTTTCTTCCCCTTTTTGTGGTGAAATAGAGCTTGTTCATGATAAAATCAAATGAAGAGGAAAGCATAAAGAACTAAAGTAAGAAATCTGAGAGTTAAGATACAACTCTTGGATTAAAAAAATGTTCCAAAGTATCAAAACTAATGGGCACTCACCTTTGAGTAAATAACAATCTAACTTAGACCTTCTAGTTCAACCAACCAAGAAAATCTTTTTCTTCAAATAAAGGGAAATCTTCCTGCACCATGGAGTGCAACCAACCAAGAAAGAACAAATATGAGAAGCTACAAACCACAAAATAGGAGACTGAGCAGTTGGCCTCATAACAATGATTGTAGCATGATTAGACTTCCAAGAAAAGATTGGGAAATGAGGAAAATGTGGCAAGATTAGAATTCCAATAAAAGAACTTTATGTTAGAGTATTCAATTTTAAATCCACAAAGCCCAACATGAATAAGTATTTTTTTTCCCAGCTACACTATAGAAGGAGTGAAAAGTATGTTGCTTTTGCAGTAGATTCTAGTTGGTTTCATGAACGATCTCATCTAGTCATAAGATCGTTTGGAAGTTCCTAACAAAAAGTGATATCCTTTTATACCAAAGGCATAACAATTGGCAATAGAAACTATTCAACAAACACCACAAAAAACTATTGTCGAGATAGCCAACAATATCTAGAGTCATCAACCTCAATAATCACTGTTGGATTAACCACTATCACTTGACATGAAGCATTTGGCCAAACATAAAACATGTCTCTATGTACATGTATGTACCTTCTCAAAGAAAAGAAAAAAAGGCTTCAAGGAGGTAAAAATTGCAGTAGCCCATATGGTGTTGTTGACGGAAGTAACTGATGCGACCTTATCTTTTCTCCCATTTTACTTTTTTGCATCTCATTGCCTACAACAAAAGAGGTATATATGAAAGGATGGAAATAACAATAGAAGAAACCACACTTGTAGTTTTCTATAGAAGCGATTTCAACCACATTATGTACCCTTGGATTTGGGCCACAATGCATATATATCTATTCCACTTATTTGATGGCATGCATTATTGAAACGGGAAAAATCCAATCATAACCAAGTTTGATGGCCAAAATTTTGTATGTACCACAATCGAGTTTGCTCGTTTTTCTAGTTTCGAAAAAAAAAAAATGAGCTAATCTAATTCTATGACATCACAATCACAGACAATCATAACGATTGTAGGAGCATAGTTATCCAAATTAGAGTAAAAGAAACCAGAATTTTGCTTCACCCCCTAGGAATTAACCAGTACCTAACCAAATGTAAGGAAGAGAAAACATACATTCAAAATAGAGATAATTGAAATATGTTGAATTCAAAAGTTCTCTGCAGTTGCGAAATTGCAATATTCAATGGCTTTTTGATATCTAATCGCATAACCTCAAAGTCCTTCCATGACACTGTTTGCGACTAAAGGAAGATCACCAACAGCTAAACAAATAACTCGATGAGATCTATCAAACAAGATCCATATTGATACAAAAATTTTTGCATAAATACGTGATTTTTGGGTTTGAAATTACCTTCTTAAAAAATAATTACTTATTGGGAGTTCTGGAACGGAGCTTAGTGTTTTCATTTTTTTTTCATTTTTTAAAAAAAATGAAAACACTAACCGATTTTGATTTTCCGGTAAAAAGATTTGATTCATGTTTGGTTTCTAGAAAAAGGCCATACTTAAATGAAAAGTACATAACCATCAAATGAAGGTACACAAATTAATAGATTTACACAACCAACACACACATGACACGTACAAAGCTCAAATCTTTAACTTTTCTCATTTTGAAAAGAAAAAAAAAAACTTTTCTCATTTTCCCCACTCAATTTCTACTCTCTACCTTTCAAAGCCGACAACCAAAAAATCAGTTACGTACGTATGAAAAAAAACCGAACAAGGTGGTGACAGCAGTATAAACGAAAAAAAGTAAGAACAAACCTGGAACTTGGTGGTATCGGCAGTAAAAGCGCTACCTGAAGATATATAGCTGAATAAACACGAAAGAGACAAAAAAAAATGAACCCGGAGATAAAAAAGAATTGAATGAAAAGTACAAACGAAAATAAAAAAGAATAAACCTGAACCTGGTGGTCGAAGAGAGAGCTGAAAAGGGGGATGGGAAGAGAGAGGGAGAGAGAGAGAGAGAGAGAGAGAAGATTAGGACGATGGCACTGCCGAAAACAGAAGAAAACCCCTCTCTCCATTTTTCAGAGAATATATCTCTTTTTTTTTCTTTGTTTAAACTTTACTTTGCCTTCTAAAATTCAAAGATAGAGAAAGGAAATATGTAAATCTACCGTATTAAGAGCCATATATTGTTTCCTTTCTATTTACCTTTGATTTCCTTTCTAAAATTCGGAAATAAGAAATCAGAATAAGATTAATAAGGAAACATCAATTTTAGATTACCTTTCATCCGTTTTCTAAATTTTCATTCTTTCCAAATGTATTGTAGCTCTACTATCTGTAAATTTATGAAGATTAGGATGAATTCCAATTTTGGAGATAATCAAGTAGATTACCATAACGTGTATTCATTATTTTTAATTCAAATTTTGGCTGATTATAGCATTAGAATTAGGATAACTTCATTAATTAGCATTAAGATTAGGATAACTTCATTAATTGTAGATTACCATAATTAGTCACTAATTTCTAGAAAATTAGTCAATAAAAGAAAGGATTTGGGTTATGAAAAGGCATTGATTGATTCAAAGACATGTAAAAGGCAAGTTTTTTTTTCTTCAAAAAGAAGGTATGTATTGAAAGAGATTTCCGTAATTAAAAAGATGGTATGTATTTCCAAATCAAATGATTGATTTTGGTGAGAATTGTATTTCCGTAAAAGGTATGTATTAAAAGATGGTATGTATTTTGATTTCAGTCAGTATTGTATTTTCAATCCAACAGTGGAAGATATGTACCAATCCAACGGTGGAAAATATAAACCATCCTCCCATATTACGAAGTTACATCTTTTCCTGAATATTGACTCGGCCACTCTAAGTAGAAATTTCATATATGTACCTCAAAAGCACAATCTATGAACACTACCAAAACCCTCGCTATATCTGTGTACTAGAGCATTGCCCGTGCCTGAAGGCACGGCGCAACACGTTTTTGCCCATGCCTAAAGGCACTTCACATCATAACTAATCTCAATCTAAACCAATCACATAGCCACTTATGCTTATTTACCAATTTGTTGATTAACAAACAACCACAACCATCCTTGGCTAACCCCCTTGAAATATTATCACCATCAATCGACACAGATTGCATGAATAAAAAAATTACACCCAGTGTGGTATTACGGAAAAAAAGAACAATCACCAATGACAAAGGCATGTTAGAAGCCTCATTCATTCAACGCACTTACGCAACTCCACAATCTAAGTTACAACAAACAATCAAAAAAAGGAAAAGAAGAGAGCAACAAAGATCTAAGTTACAACAAACAATCAAAAAAAGGAAAAGAAGAGAGCAACAAAGAGGACATGAGTACCCTTTTGCTAACATTCATCGGATAAGAAGCCCCCAGACAACATTTGAGGCCAGCAGACCATGCAAACAAAAGAGGAAAACTCTCAAAAACAAAAAAGGATAAAATGTAAAGTAATTAACCACCAAAACTTCAACACTGGTGAATCTTCAAGGAGGCGAAACTACCAATATGTCAAGTATCTTGAGCAACAAAATTTTTTCTTTTTGGTACTCAGTCCACCTTTTTGGTTTGGTGTCCACATAACCAAAAAGTGGATTGAACACACTCTGAATACATGCAAGCATGCTCAAACCCATCCTCAAAATTCACTAAGTTAAAAGCATAAAATTATTCATTAAAATATCTTTAAAACGGATAAAAAAATAGCTTTAAAAAAAAAAAAGCAAAAGATAGATTAGTACAAAATCTCAGTCTTCCATAATCAATTTTTCTTTGAGGGAGGGCAAGAGGGTAATTTCACCTACCAAACTCACCTAGGCAATTGCTGACTAGGGAGAGGTAGATGGGCTGGCTCCCACATCGGGAGTTTGGGTTTGTATGTGTCTTCCATAATCAATTCAAATGTCCAATTTTGAGAAAGATGATTTCCAGTCAAGCATGGTAAGGAAGTGAAACTAAAAATTACATGTCAAGCATACCTGCAACAAAGAAGAAATTGAATAATGGAAACCAACTTGAAGTCAAATTTTATACCTCTGAGAGAAGCGAAGTAAACTTTCAATATGCAAAACCCCAAAAATCATCAATAACAAAGTGTATAATCAACTCTTACCCTGATTTCTATTTAATAAACTTTAGTACCACAATCTAAGGAGGAAACAAATCTAACGTAGGGAGTTTACCCTTCCCCCATCAGCTAACATATAGACTTGAAATACAGTTGATCGATCACCCTATAGGCGCTTTCTTCTAATTGTTTGTTGCTCCCTTCTTCCCTAACCAATGGGTTAAGGGCTACGCATCATATCTCTGTTTAACAAAATAAGACAACAACAACACACAATTAGCAAAGGGAAGTGACTGCTAAACAAATTTTGATAGCACAAAGGTACTTGAGTGATAGCACAACGATGTGTATTGAACCTTTGTTGCTTGCAGCTGCAAGTTGGTTAACGGCAGTGGAAAGAGCTGCGACGTTGGGTCAGGGCATTGATGAAGGGCAAAACTGCAGTTAGGAGAAGGAAAACGCACAAATCAGATCATAAAACCCCTAGAAATTAGAAATAAGTATATGAAAAACCATGTGCACGCAAAAGCAAGAGCAATAATAGTAGCAAGATTTTTTCTCTATTACCAAAAACAGAAGTTGTAAAATGAACATGACTGCATAATATTATCAGACACAGCAGAGGTGCATCACTGGTAATAGGCGTGATGCATTGCTTTTGTAGAAATATATTGCTAACTGTACCTTTTAATGACTCGGTAAATCCATCTCCTGGATCATTGGCTTGGACAAAGAACGATTGACATTTTGACAAACACGTTATTGGCGAATGAATGCTTTAGGCTCATGGTTCTTCTATTTTGTTTGTGACCACCATCAACAACCACTCCTATCAACCGAGATGCAAAGCCCCAATTTCAATCAGGCATAAAGAAAAATTCGAGCCCAACGTGTTCAAAAAACGTGTTGCGCCCACGTGCAATTTCTAGCTGGAATACAAAAGACGTGGTTGAAACGTTTACTATCATTTTCCCGGTTATTAAGACAACTAAGAGCTACATCATGCTGACCATTTTGGGCTCATTGCAACTATCTCTTCCATTAAAAAGAAGGGTGCCAAAATTTACATGGGTCGTGATATTTCAAATCCGAATTGAAATGTCTTTGCAATTAACTAAGTACTGAGGGTGTGAGAGCAACTACAAAGAACTGAGGGTGTAAGAGGACTGAGTCAGAGAGAGATTGCTCGAGAGGGAAGAACTGAGGGTGTGAGAAGAACTACAAAGAACTAACCAAAATGGATTTTGTATCTAAATCAATCCTTGACCCATACCAGATTGGATAGCGGTGGGAGCTTCGCAATTGAAATAGCCCTTTAGAACTGAGAAAAAAAATCCCCAGAAGCACAGTTCAGTGTTTTCGTTTTTTCAACTGTTCAGTAATTTCGTTTTTCATTTGAAGAATCCACAGCAAATGATCTCAAAAGCACATAGCTCAAAATTATATACCCACCAAACAATTGCATATAGTTTTGAGAAAAGAAGATGAATTCTAAGAAATTAACAAAAGAAAATGACACCATAGGAATTGGATACAGAAATAAAAAAGATTCGATTTTTCATAGGAGACCCATTTGGGAGCAGCCGAATCTTGTGTTCAATGACAACAGTCAACTGAAAATAAGAACAGAAACCAGAATGCACAAATTAGGCAAAAAATATCTCTTTGTTGGCTGACAACCAACAAAGAACAACCAGCTTTACCACAGAACAACCAGCTTTTTGAAAACAATAACACGTGCTTCGAGATTATCCAAATAAAGGTCATCCTGTACGTTTTATCAAAACAAAAAAAAATAAGTAATTGAAGCATGCATAATGAAAGAATAATAATCAAAACTGCTTACCCATTGCTTGTAATAGTCAGGGTTTTGGGTCAAACACCATATGATTACATCCCTAGATAGATCAGCTTCGCCTGTAAAAAACTCTATACATCATACATCAATCCCCAACCTAACTCTGTAGAGACCAATTTTTGGCTAAAATCAAAGTCCAAATCAAGAAACCCAAAGTAATCTGACGGAGTAGCTAATTTTTTCCTCTTCAAATAAAAAATTTGGATACTTATATACACAAACAGTGGATTTACGGTTGCGGGTTTCAAGTTTCGGAGTTTAAGGATTGGGGTTTGGGATTTTTCAAAAAATTCATCACCATCTTTGAGAGAGAGAGATATACCTAGAGAGGTGGTGCGGTGATGGAGAGGACTGGTGTCGCTGATGGAGAGGTGGTGCGGTGCTGCTGGCGTTGTGGTGTTGGGTCGGTGGTAGTGGGTCGGAGGGAGAGAGAGGGAGTCGACAGCGTTAGGGGAGATAGAGAGATGCGGTGCTATTGGTGTAATGGTGGTGGGTCGACTGAGGGAGGAGGGAGGAGGGAGGAGGGAGTCGAGAGAGAGGGGAAGACAGAGAGATGCGGCGCTGTTGCTGTTGATTTAACCAAAAATCTTTTAACAAAAATTGAATTTGTTTAAAATCACTCCATGATTATAGAGATTACCAAAGAAACTTGAAAATTCGAAATTAGAGTTTCGTATAGAATCACTCCATGATTATAGTTATAGATATTACCAAAAAACACTGAAATCGGAGTAAATCATTAGTTTGCCTATCCTAGTCCACCATTAATTATAGATTACCATAATTAGACACTAATTTCATGAAAATTAGTCGATAAAAGAAAGAATTTTGGTTATGAAAAGACATGATTGATTCAAAGGCATGTAAAAGGATTGACAGGCATGATTTGTTTCCTTCAAAAATAAGGTATGTATTGAAAGAGATTTCCATGATTAAAAAGAAAGTATGTATTTTCAAATCAAATGTGAGAATTGTATTTCAGTAAAAGGTATGTATTAAAAAATGGTACTTCCTCCGTCCTTAAATCAGTGTTCAGCGCGTAAATTTAGGCTTTACAAAATGTGCATTTTTTTTAAAATTTAATTTTTTTCACAATCTAATAGAACTCATTACTATCTATTGATTTGTAAAAAAAATTAATTTTTTTTAACAAAACCAATGCATCTTTTTGAAGATCTAACTTTGCACGCCGGACACTTATTTAGGGACGGAGGGAGTATGTATTTTGATTTCGGTCAGAATTGTATCTCCAATTAATCCAACGGTGGAAAATATGTACCAATCTAACGGTGGAAAATATAAACTACCCTCTCATATTAGATAGATAGAGTTTTGATGATGAGCTCTTTCTAGGAAATAAAAGTTACGGCTCCGTTTGTTTCGAGGAAAAATATTTTACATTTTTACAGAAAATTTTAAACTTTTATTTTTCGATATTTGGTTGGCACTTGAAAATATTTTCAGAAATCAATAAAATTTTAACTATAGTAACAAGATATATATGATTGAAATGGTTTGCTTTCCATTGATTATGTTCGATGATTGCAACAGAGAAAGAATCCCAATATATACCAGATCCAACCGACATTTGATTGGCTAACAAGAAACACAAATCACTCTAATTGGTCAATCCAATTCATATTCACATGGATTGATGAGTTGGCCACTATTTAACAAGGTTAGAAGCCCAACAACGGCTAAACAGTTATCACACCATAGAACACGAGGAGTCACAGGAACGTATAGTTCCGAAAGTAACCGCCGAATCCAAACAAAGTATGCAGCTGTGTTAGCCATGAGTTTATATTCAGCTTCAGTGGATGATTGAACCACTATGGGTTGTTTCTTAGCAGAAGAAGAGACAAGATTATGACCAAAATAAACACCAAAGCTAGTAGCGGAATTCACGTACACTCCCATTCGTAACTTAGCAAAAAGAATGCATAACTAATATTATAAAAATGCATAACTAAGGCCATCCACAGTGGTATAATCAAAAATGGATAATCAAAAGTTAACACATCAGCTTTTGATTATTCACTTAAGAGGTTACTAAGCTTAACAACGTTGAGGTTCACAATGGTCACTTCTAGTCTATAACCAAAATAAGAAGTCCACTATAATTTCACACAATCTATCTCTCCCCTCTGTTTCTCGTCATTCACTTCCCTCCATGATGTTTTTTTTTGGCAAAAATATATCAAACATATGGTGTTCTCCCTAATGTTATCTATCAAAACAACACCGAAACTTTTTTTTTCTTCCTATTCTTGTAGCCTATATCACAAATCCACCACTCTCTCAATCTTTCAAAAAAAATCAGATGTGTTCTTGAAATTGGAAAAAAATGCAAGGTTCTTCCTTTTTTTTTTTTGCAAGGTTCTTTATTTACTCAACTATAAGGGGAGGAACAAAAAAGAATAACCACTTTTTAGTCAAAAAATTTATTTTTTTTGCTAAAAAGTAATTATTTCTCAAAATACTTGGGTAAAAGTAAAACAAAATATTTTTTCGATTTCTCTCGTCGAGACGAATCAATAACCCATAAAAGTTTGACGCAAAATTAACAAATGCGAAAAAAAATCAAATAAAGACAATTTTCAGATTTAAGTTAAGTTCATAAGAATGCAGCCTAAAATAAGAACGGGAAAGAAGAGTGAAATATCGTAATCCGGCAACGATGGGTTAAATTATAGATGATCGAGAAATATGAGCTTCACTTTTGGAAGAAAAAAAAGAGAAACAGTTTGTGGTTGAAGTGAAAAAGATATAGAGCAGGTGAAGAAGAGAAGAAGAAAATACTAGTTGAAATACGCATGTATATAAATTTTGGAATCAATTAACTTATGTGATGTGGGGTTCACAAATTTTGATTATTGAAAAAGATTGCTAGTTTTGGTTATCCAAAGCCTAAAATTTGATTATTTCAAAGGAGGTTAAGTTTGATTATACCATTGTGAGCCTTTTTTTGCATCAATATTGTTAACTTTAACAACAATTGGTTTTTGATTATACCACTGTGGATGGCCTAACAAGCCAAGAATTTGCTACCATAAACAAAGAAAATATGCATACCATGAAAAAAAAAATTGCGTATCATTAGGATACTAACCAAAAGATTCCAGAGTTCTTCCGAGTTCTTCCGATTAATCTATTTTTTTGCTTGAATTATACTCAATATCAACACATAAGACCGTGTTAAGTATCTGTTGACCTCTCTTCGCCGTGCAAAAAAAGTTACACTAACTTCTCATGGGAATCGTATTTCTATTATAACAAGAAAATTACGTATTGTTCGAACTGAAAATTCACCCATATGTGTATTCATATGTATCACTAGCTACACCCATGTTATTACTCTTCCACGGAAGAAATTCACTCTTTTCTGGAAGAATTTGTTTTAAATTCATATCGATAATTGCTGAGACAACAGTTGACATGCTCACTATAATTCTATAGTGATTTTGCTCACTATAGGATCCCCGGATCCTTGTGTAGTGGCTGTATGTATGGATACATGGAATATGATTATACAATGAGCGATGTTGTTACAATTACTACTATAATATATAACCACAAACACTATATTCACATATTTTGGTGGGTCCCACACACATTGAAAGTGTAGTGTATGTGGGCCTCAATGTGAATGTGATAGGTTTGTATAAGTGTTTGTGGTTGTAGAATAATTGATATTATTATATTCTTCTCATAATTGGTGGCATGACATTCGCTTGTCTGACTACAAAGGCCAATATCCAACTTTTTAGGAATTTTTTTCTTTTATTCCACGTATTTTAATAAGTGTACGAAAAATGGAATTTCAGTCAATAAATTGTTTTTGTTTTGAGCAAATAATTAGCACTTCCAAATAAGAAACAATAACACAAAAGAAAAAAAGTACTCTCTTTTTTTTCTTTTCTCTTGATAACTCAAGTATTTGGGGCAACGTACTCACAACTCGACTAATCTTAAAGAACCAATTCATTATCCATTAAAAAAAGTATTTTATTCCTTTTGTGATGCCGAACTGCTTAGGCCATGAGCAGCTACAATATTATAAGTTTCTTCCTCCCATAGCAATTTCTCCAAATTTGGGTTGACTTTTTCTTTGAAATTTTCAGCAAGTCATAAAAAAAAGGAAAAAAAAAAATCTGCAGTTGAAAAGAAGAGAGAAGTATGTAGGATAAACAAAAGTATTTCTGGTTGTACGTAATATATGTCAATTGATTGTGACTCCCTTTAATTATGATGATAAATTGATAATAAAGTCATAATCCAATGGAGGGAAAAAATATATGGGGAAAAACTGAACTCTAAAACTATCTATGGTCCCTCAACTTCCATTCTCCTTTGTCCATTAGCCTTGTACGGAGTATATATTTCCGGGTTGCTTTTGGATGTGCAGGGAGATTTTGGAAAAAAATATTTAAATAAGATAACTAAAAAGTGGGGGTGAGGAAAAAAACCGTCAAATCATGAATCTAGTCCAAACCAATCCAAATCGAAAGATTTGGTTCGGTTTTTTAGTAGTATGGTTTGGTCATGGTTTAAAAAAAATTACAAACCACGTTATATGGTTTGGTTTGTGAATTCACGTTCATAGTTATGGTTCCAAACCAATCCGACCGTACAATACATATATATATATATATATATATATATATATATATATATATAATTTAATTATATATAAATTATACATATACAATTTAATTATGATTCACTAAATAAATATGGGAGCCTTAGTCAAAAAATTTCCTAATTTATTGAGCCTATTAAATCCACCGCAACATATTTAGTTTTCCTCCCCTACCCTTATGCTGCCTCATTTCAATTCAAAAATAATTTTAGAAATTATCTTTGGCCTTTTATTTGATTAAACTATCTTGAGATATTTAGTAATTGGTATTCTTAGTTGATTCATTTTAGTGACTTGCCAGTATTTTATTTTCTTATCTTAGTTTAAAATTTGAGGCAATTGTTGGTATTCTACTCGTAATTAATTGGTTGATGTTAAGTGTGTTTTGGTAATTTGAATGGAATTGGTTTTAATATAAGTTTTCTTGTAATTTTCTTTCTAATTTTAAGTACTTTAAATATTTTTTGAAGATGATAGCTTAGTTTAAAGCAAACTGTGGTTTAAAACCGAAACCAAATCATAGTTTAATGGTTTGGATTGGTTTGGTTCTATATATTTTGCGTTTTGGTTTGGTTCTCAAATACATTATTCATAGGTATTGGTTTGGTTCTTGCTTTACTATACAACTGAACCAATCCGAATCATGCACACCTCTACTAAAAAGAGCAAATGAGTGTTAAATTTTGAAAAAATTAAATCGGCATCCTATTTAGAGGAATTATTTAGGTGCACGTCCTAGAGGATTTCCCTTTTTTTGGGGCCAATATTGTATACATTAGCGGGGGTCAATGAGGGTGTTAGAGTTTGCACAAGGAGATCCTGAAGCTATACATAGCCTTAGCACCCAAAGCCCGCCCCAAATCAAAACTTCTTGAGAGGGGAAAGTGAAGTAACACCGTGAGACCAGAAAAAAAAAAAAAGTGACACTGCGAGACCCTTTATTCCGTTCATTTTCATCTGTCACCACTACATTTCTATTCATGATCTTCGTAGGTCATTTGTGTCCATTCACAATAACTTTTCACAACTCATTATCAGATGCTTGAATGAAAATACGCATTCTAGTTTTCCGGTTATTATAGTTAGACCCGCTAAACAAAGAAGGTCTATTGCTCAATTAGCCTTCGGAGAGGAAAGTGCCATAAGAGGTTATTGCCATAGATTTTCCTCTAAGAGGATTTAAAGTAAAAAAAAATCAACTGGAGCCTTGGCAATAAGTACAAGTATTTTTCGTTTTGAAAAGTTGGGTTCAACCTACGAAATCCAGTGGGGGCACATTGGATGAAAACAGGAGTAAGGGAAGTCGAAATCTCACATGCCTGTGGAGTAGAAGAGTGAGTATTTGTCAAAGTTGAATATTGTACAGCACTTGACACCAGGTGTCGTTGCCTTTGTGAATCTCATCAGCCTCGTAAATCAGATCAATCGCCCACTTCTTTACTAACGTGGTATGATGAGTTACATCTATTGGGATCTCCACTCCATCAGGGCCAATTTGATACATTTCGATCTCCACTTCATCACCACCTTCTAATTGCAATCCTCTGTAACCCTGTGGTATATAAAGAAGCCACACATGATCTACATCAGTGGGATAGACAAAAGACTTGATTGATTTGAAACATCGGATTTTATTGCAAATCACATCTCCAATCGCTACGTAAGATGTTTCTCGGGGAGCCCAGACTACTAAGCGTAGAATCCAACCCAACATTTTCTGGTCCACAGACGGAGAAGGCGGCACCACAAAAGATACATTTGGCCCTCTACCATTATGGTACAGGAACCAAATATGAAGCTCCTCCTCCCCTGCTGGAACAAGAATTCCAATAGTATCCTCAAGTTCAGAGATCCCCTGTTCCAATAGATCATGAATTTAGTCAGAGTCTAAATATCTTTTTCTCAATATTTGACCAAAAAATATTCAGACATACGAAAGGACTTGGGCTTACTAATCTAAGCGAAGTAGACAGAGAATTCAATGAAAAAATAGGATTCATGCAGCCGACCCAATTGATTGGGAAACAAGGTTCGGTTTGGTTTGGTTACCGCTAAGGGATTTTTGGATTTTTTTTATTTTTTGTCCTTATTCAATTTTTTTCACGTTGGTTCGTTTTGCAACAAAATTTTATGAATTATTGATTCGTCTTGATCAGAGGAATCATACAAGTAAAAAAAATAAGACTTTTTCCAATTATTTTTGGAAATATTGAAGGTAAAGCCAAAAAAGCCATATTACAAAAAATATTAGGGTAAAAGTAAAAAAAACTACACTTTCAATTCCCCTCGTCGAGACGAATCAATAATTCACAAAATTTGTCACAAAATAAACAAACACATAAAAAAAAATTGAATAAAGACAACGAAAAAAATCTAAAAAATCCCTTAGCGGAACTCAACCTGATACTACAATGGCTCTTGGAAGATAAATAGAAATCAAGGATTATACCGATCATACGACTTTACAAAAACCATGATTTTACCTTCTTATGGAATCCCGTTCCGCTAAACTTTTTATCTTTTAAGTACTTATTTATCCCTTTACAAGACATGTTATTCTCTCATAACATATCATTTTTAATTCAAAAAATACTTATTTAAAAAATAAGTACTTGTTTTCGTTAGTGAAAAACACCCTTACAAAAAATATTCCAATGCGTGAGAGAGACAGTGTACCTTACTCTTGGGGAGTTGTTTTAAGAGACTAGTTAAATAATTGTTCTCAGCTAATTTATTGGATCCTGAATAGTCTGCTATCCCCCCTAGCTGATCCAATTCAAGTGGTAGGCTTTCTAATGATGGGCAACGCTCTGCATGCACATAAGTACGTGTTGGAAGCTTTGGAACAGATCGAAGCTCTGCACAATTATTCAACCAGATGTAATCCAAGCAAGGAAGGTGACTGATACTATCTGGCATGGTAAGCGATATGTTATGTCCAAGTTCCAATGACGCCAATGAGATCAACCTATCAATTTCACTGGGCAGATGAGACAAGTTGCACTTATTCAAATTCAACCTCCACAAGCGTACAAGTTTGCATATACTTTCCGGTAAGGCATGGAAACCATTATTACCCTCAAGTACCAAAGTCTTCAAAGAGTCCAAATCCCCAATTTCACTAGGAAGATGCGAGAGCTTGTTATTTCCCACCCACAAATCCTTCAAGCAAGACAACTTACCAATGGTATCCGGTAGGGTACATAAACTGTTTCTTCCAAGATACAAACGCTCTAACGAGGTCAACCTCCCGATTCCACTAGGCAGATTTGACACATTGTTATCATTCAAACGCAAACGCTTCATGCAAGTAAGGTTACAGATACCATCCGGCAAGGTACTCAAATAGTTATGGGCAAGATTCAGAGTCCGTAATGAGATTAGATTCCCTATTTCCTCCGGTAGAGACAACAAATGGCAGCCGTCCAAATTTAATTTTGTTAACCAACTGTTGGCCTGGACAGGGGTGCTTGACAACCCAATAGAATCCACAGCCTTTGGTGACCGTGTCCAAGACGGGAAGAATGAGCACCATAATTTATATATCGGTCCTTCAAACACTCCTAAGTTTCCTAGCTTGGAGCAGCCAGAGAGATCAAGACGTTCGAGAGATTTCAACATCCAAATGCAAGAGGGAAGCTTCCGAAGTTTTGTACAGTTTTTCATGTCCAGGACAAGAAGTTTGTTCAAACATCTAATAGACTCGTTAACCTCCACCAAACTTTTGCAATCATTAAGCAACAGTTCCTCGAGAGAGTAGAGTCCAGAGAAGTTAGGGGATCTGGTTAGGTAATGGCAGTGACTGAGGTAAAGGAACTTCAGCTTGCCCAGAATCTGTCCAAAAGAATTCGAGGAAAGTTAATTTCCACAAAATGTACCGTGCGATAGATGTCGGATAGAGAAAAAAATAAGGATGTACCATGTTTCCATTCCAAACTTTTTTCAGCCTGCTATAACTCAAATCGAGAGCAACTAGCTTCTCCATAGAAAAATTCCATGGTATACAATCCAAAGGGTAGCCTTTCCAGCTTAGCCATAATAGCCTTCTGGAAATATGTTCATAACCAGTAGTTAGATGAATGTAATCGAGATGAAGCAGCCACAGGTTGTTCATCTTTTCAAATGCCTTGGCATTCACTTGGACATCTGTTGCGTTTAGGATGAGGCCTTTAACTGCTTCAGTTCCCTAATATGAAAACCCAATTCATAATGAGGGAAGGAAAAAGTACCTCGGTGAGAAAAAAAAATTATAAAGCTGGGAATATTCATGTCAAATAAATAAGAATTAAAATGGGAACAAGTGCATGTAGCATTATTGCACTAACGAAACATCAACAATTGATTAAAATCTCAATGCATATGGTACTCACCGTGCCATATCTCATAACTTCAAGGACATCGTCAGGATACCACAATCGGCTACGCTTCCCAGGATCCTCAAGAGATTCTTGCCTGACAATTTCTCTGCCCATGTCTCTAATCATATCATGCATCACAATTTGGTCATAATAGTCGTATTTTATGAGACACTGATCGGCTAGTTTCCGAATCCCATCTTCTGCGAAAATGTTGCGGCCTTCCAATATTTTTACTGTAAAATCTCGACCCATTCCAATAAAAAAACATGCCATATCTAGGAACAACTTCTTCAATTGCTCGCTTAGCGAATCAAAACTCATCTTAAGACTTTTGTTAATTTTTGCCTGAACATTATCATCAGGAATTTTTCTCAATTTTGCTATTGCACGTTCCCATTGTGGTATGCTCTCGCCACGGAAATAAGAGCCCAAAATTTCAAGGGCTAATGGAAGCCCTCCAGCATAATGCCCAATTTGGCGTGAAAGGTCCAAATGGTCTTGTGGAGGATGGTCTTCCTTAAAGGCATGCCAACTGAAGAGTTCAAGGGATTCGTCCTCGTCCAATCTTTCTGGCCCATATATCTCCTTCTCACCCAATTCGAGGATTTTTAGCGAAGACTTATCTCTTGTTGTTATGATGATTCTGCATCCAGGAGCGAAAGAATCTCGATCTATGGCTAGTGCCTCCAATTGTTGAACATTATCCACATCATCTAGAACAAGAAGAACCTTTTTTCGACCGAAAGCAATCTTTTTTATGACCTCGATGCCTTCATGAAAATTACTTACTTCATGAGGTCTTTTTAATATAGCCAAAAGAAGTTTCTTTTGTAACTCATCCAAACCATTCGGTCGCTGCGAAGTTTCTCTGACATTTGCAAGAAAACCACTACGTTCAAACTTGTGTTGGATGAGATTATACAGCCTTTTTGCAATTGTAGTCTTGCCAATTCCACCCATGCCCCATATGGCAACAATGCCAACACAATTGAATTCCATGTTCAGCAACACATTGAGCTCTGCAACACGACGGTCTAGTCCAACTTGGCATTCTGGAACATTTAGATGTGTTGGATTTACTTTTCTAACATCTTCAATGATCTTCTTAATTAACTCTGCTTCATCTCTGCCAATTTGTACATCATCAATTAACGTAAGAAACAAGAATAAGTACTCATTAAATCTAGAAACAGCCATGACTATGGTATGAATCATACTAATTGTGTGACCCGAACCCTAATTTCATACATATCATGCATTTTTATGGTTAATAAAAAAAAATTTGAAATGACGTTTGTGTGTAGTATTGTGCATGCATTCATACAGACAAATTAATGTGTGTAGTCTTTTTCTTAATGCTACATCCTAAAGTGTTATTTTCCAATCATAAAGGAGGGTATTGCAATTGAATTAGGGACCAAGATAAGCATGAATGCTAGGAAGACACGTCACTGTGTCTGTTTTATGTGTAAGCATAACAGACTTTTTTGTATCCTAAAGGAAACTGAATTTGTTCATGGGATCATTGAGATGGTAATTAGAGACAAAGTTATGAATGAATTGCAATTACTCAGAGAGGTTCGTGCCCACATCAGCTCCACCTAGGAGTTAGGTTGAGGTTCCGGTTAATCCAGTTGTTTCTGAAGGTGAGTACATGTGAATTACATCGATCGGAACTAAACATATTTGCTTGGAATTATTAAAAGTACTCTCTTTTTATGAACTGTGATTTGATAGGTTGAAATATTAATCGAGAATATTTGAGAAATGTGTTTTGAGATTCATGCTACAATAGCCTTGCTGCCCCACTCCTGGGCAAATATAGGAGTGTGCCCCGCTCTTGGGCTAATGTAGGAGTGTTTGCCTAATTGGGCTTATATATTATTATTGGCTCGCATATGGGATATGTGAGTGTGTCCCTACCATTGGGAATCATATTGAATGGCCCCTGGTTTCACCAATGTACTTATTTACGTCGACTCTCAGGGTAACAGTACCGTGATAACTTTGGTCGGACGTAAACGACCCTTGGCCATATGGGATGAGTTGATGGACCTTGTGGTGGACTATGAAGAATACTTGTACTGAAAGAGTTATTGGTTTATGCTTGATCCATAATTCTTTTTTTTAGTTGTTCTTATTTATATGATTCAACTGTACTCATTGAGCCTGTGGTTAGCTCACGCATTCAATGTGTTACTCTTTCAGGTGTCTGAGAATAGAGGTGGTCCACTATACAGCTGTTGTCGTCATCGTCAGGGTGTCTTTTGTGATCTTTTGGGAGCGAGGCTCATTGTACCTTTGGTTTAGGTTATGATGTTTTTGTGACTCTTGTACTATGTTGTATAGTTCACCTATTATTTTAATAATAGTGGTTTGGTTTGACTTATGTTCAAATGATTGTTTCAATTTAATTGTAAGGCGATTAGGTTCCGCCACGACGTATTCTAGGGATGGAACAATTGACCTACCCAGTTTGGGGCGTGACACTAATTTTGGCCAAAAAAGTAGTCTCAATCTTAGTAGCACGAAGCGGGAGCGGGGGAGCGGCTACACCTAGAAGCTCCTAAGGTTGGGAGCGCCTAAGGAGCGTGTATAGATTTCATACAAATACGTATATAAAATATCTTTAAATACTTAACCATTGAAGGAAAAATGATTACTGATGAGAATTTTCACAATCTTAAAAGATACTTTATAGGAAGTTAGATATTTTCAATTTGCAAAACATTTTGTGTGATAAGATTTTCATATTTTTACTTCCATAATGGCATAACTCCCTTAAGAGTAAGAGAATAGTTACCTTAATCGCCCATTAAGCTCCCTTCTCGAAGGGAAGGGAGATCCCGCCAAGCGCCCATCTTAGGAGCGCCAATTTGAGCTCCCGTCTTGGGGGCGCACCCATTTTAAAAGGATCTTGCTACTAAGGTCTCAATTGAGTATATCTGGCCTAGAAACTCAAACAAATAAAATAGTTGCAAGCTTGCAGGAAGCAGAGCAGTGATTGTGAAATCAGTCAAAATATCTTACTCCTATTTCAAAGTTCTTTCTCTAGGCATATCTAAAGTCATGCATAGTAAGGCCTTCTCTTGTTATGATCTGAGGCAAGTACAAATGTCAAATAATTGCGAAGTTTGAAGTGTGTTCAACGGCATTTGAAATTTGATTTATCTAAAATTGTGGTCAACTAAGTACTTTTTAAGATTAATCAACCTTTTAACGGTATGAAAATTCCACCCGCACCTCCAAATATGTGGACTAGTGTGCACTGATGCTGTTTTAAGGTCATTTTTTTGTAAACATCAGAAGGGTCGAGGAAAATACCCATCATTCAGCAAGTGTCGACCTGGCAAATTGGCAGCTTTAGTAAGAGCTGCCCTCCACTTTTCCACCTTGCCATCTGGTTCCTCTCTAAGACGCTTTTTGTGGTTGGCAAATGCAACTTGAAGAACCCCCGTCTGCTTCCGCACGTCGGATGGAACAACATCATAAAAGATGGGCACAACAATCTGTTTGAAAGTCTCCCTGCAATCCATGATCTTCACAAGTTCATCAAGGCACCACCTCGACCCAACATAGTCTTTTGAGAACACTATTAAAGAAATTCTGGAACCCTCAATTGCTTTAAGTAGTCCATCGCTAATAAATTCTCCTCTTTCGAGCTCTTTGTCATCCCTAAATGTGCGAAAACCATTGTCCTCTAAAGCAGCAAACAGATGGCTGGTAAACTTTTTACGAGTATCGGCGCCTCTGAAACTCACAAAGACATCATATACCCATTGTGGTGAGATGGGTATGGAAGAGGAAGAACATCCTTCTGCCCGCGAGGCATCCATATTTATGCACACAACACAATGTTTTTTTTATAGATCCACACTGCACAAAGATGAATCAAGATTTTGTGAACTTCAGCTTGACAAAATTCTAACTGACATTTGATGGGCTAACAAGAAACACAAATTAATCTAATTGGTGAATCCATATTCACATGGATTGATGAGTTGGTCACTAACTATGAGCACCAAATATTAGAGTATGTAGCTGTGTGAGTCATAACTCTATATTTAGCTTCAGTGAAGGATCAAGCCACCGTGGGCTGTTTTTTTTTTTTTTTTTTGAACGGCGAAAAAGAATTTTATTAATCTTTGAAAGATTACAAAAATCAAAGAGAGCAAGGAAAAAAGTAACATGTGTCCATCCGAGACCCAAACCCTTAATTGGCAAGATGCCAATCAAGAACCCCAAGAGGCCAAAATGCCCAAATAAAACAATACAAAGCAGAGCCCAACACCTAAAAGGCCTAAAAGCCCAAATAAAGTGGGCTGTTTCTACTTTCTCAGCACACCAGGAGACAAGATTATGACCAAAATAAACACCAAAGCCAGTAGTGAAATTTGCGCACACCCCATTTGTAACTTCGTAAAAAGAATGCATAACTAACAAGTCAAGAATTTGCTACCATGAACAAGAAGATATGAATACCATGAACAAAATAATTTGCATATCATCCTCCAAAAAATATGAGTTGTGAGTACAATATACTGATCTCAAGATACTAACCAAAAGATTAGGGAGTTCGTTCGCAATGTTTGTAGAACCAATTCAAGAGTTCCACCTCCTATATATCTATCATCATCTGCAAAATAAAAACACAGTTTATAGAAGCCACATTAGAAATCAATAAATCGAGGGACTTTGACAAAGATGGAACAGAGAGAGAGAGTGCACATGAAAAAGGAAGTGAAGATTGTTCGATCTCCTACATAAACAATGGGGAAAAAGGAGACAATATAGTCGTTCGGATTGGAGTGAGGAACGGGTCTCTCTCTCCAAGTTGGGAAGTTTCCACGCAACTTCGGTTACCCAAAAAAAAAAAAATGTTTCCAGGCAAGTAAAGTAAATTAAGTAAGTAACCAAGTAAAAAGAGGAAAGTGGGAAGAAAATGATGAAGGCCTTTATGCATGCCAGCCCGATTCCATAGTTGACCAAATGCAGACATGTTTTTTTTTTAGAATCCACCTTGGATATGATGAAGGCCTTTATGGATGCCAGCCCGATACCATAGTTGACCAAATGTAGACTTGTTTTTTTTTTAGAATCCACCTTGGGTATCGTACAAATAATAAAAGTCATTTATTATTGATTTGTCACAAAGTCATTGTGAGGTTACATCTTTTTTTGAATATTGACTCGGCCACTCTAAGTAGAAATTTTATATATGTACCTCAAAAGTACAATCTATGAACACTACCAAAACCCTCGTTATATCTGTATATGAAGTTTTGATGATGAGCTCTTTCTGGGAAATAAAAGTCACTGCTCCATTTGTTTCAAAGTAAAATGCTTTACAATGTAAAATATTTTTTGAGAAAATAAATTTTAAATTTTTATTTTTCGGTATTTGATTGGCGCTTGAAAATATTTTAGAAATCAATAAAATTCTAACTAGAGTAACAATATATGATCGAAATGGTTTACTTTCCATTGATTATGTTCGATGATTGCAACAGAGAGAATCCCAATATATATACCAGATACAACCAACATTTGATTGGCTAACAAGAAACACAAATCACTCTAATTGGTCAATCCGATCCATATTCACATGGATTGATGAGTTGGCCACTATTTAACAAGGTTAGAAGCCCAGCAGCGGCTGAATCCAAACCAAGTATGCAGCTGTTAGCCATGACTTTATATTCAGCTTCAGTGTATGATCGAGCCACTGTGGGTTGTTTCTTAGCACAAGAAGAGACAAGATTATGACCAAAATAAACACCAAAGCTAGTAGCGGAATTCACGTACACCCCCATTCGTAACTTAGTAAAAAGAATGCGTAACTAATATTATAAAAATGCATAACTAACAAGCCAAGAATTTGCTACCATAAACAAAGAAAATATGCATACCATGAACAAAAAAAATTGCGTATCAGGATACTAACCAAAAGATTCGGGAGTTCTCCCGCAAAAGATTTGGGAGTTCGTTCCCAATGTTTGTAGAACCAATTCAAGAGTTCTGACAGAGATGAGAGATGTAGACGGAAGTGAAGATTGTTGGATCTCATGTATAAACAATGGGGAAAATGGTCGTTCGGAATTGGAGTGACAAACGGCTCTTTCTCTCCAGCTTGGGAACTTCCAGTCGAGTGATAAAGCCAGAAAGAAAACTAACGATAAAGTCTTTTTTTTTTAGATGACAAATACAGAACTGATGATAAAGTCTGTGTGCATGCCATTTACACCGGATGTAGACCGTTTTTTTTAAGAATCCGCTTCGGGGTATCGTACAAATACTAAAAGTCATTTAATTTGTTTAAAATATTTTTAAAGAGTTCTTCACAAAAAAATAAGTTCAGATTTCAACTATGACTTGATTAATTTCTTCAATTTTCAAGGATCACAAAGTGAACGAATTGGTCAAATCCCTACCAACATTCAACTAAAAGAGTTTTTTTTTACAGAAATTCTTAAGAATTATTTTAATCAAATTGAGCGGTTCTATCATTTGTGTTAGACCCGAAAACGGATCCAACACAAGTTGTTGTACATTTGTAAAACAAGCAATACCTATGAGACGGATCTTAAAATTGGGAAAAACAATTAACTTGGGCAGCCTTCGACGGGAGAAATTCTTTCGGGAAATGACAGGCGGTCCCAATATTTTGGATGCGGTTTCGTGCTTTTTTGTGAACTAGTTATTATGCACGTGCGTTGCACGTGGTTTGTTTTGCCTACATAAACGCAATGTATAATTGTGCATTCACCAACGATTATAATCAACAATTATAATTGTTTGTATTTTATTATAAATCGAAATACTTGATTGTTGAAGTCCAAACTAATGTGTGTAATTGTTGTTTAACAAAATGTCGCATTAGCGTTGGACTAATGCGATTGCATCAAGATACCTGCGACGCATATCTCTCGGGCCACCAACAAAGGATCCAGGCAATACAACTCTTTTTCCCACCATACTTCCCCTGCTCTCACCAGCTAATACACTATCAACAATCCCTTGGTATAGTTCAGCCCTTATGTCTGATTGTTTTTGCCGGAAGTAGTCCAACCTTGTATTTTCCAATTTTATATACATGTCAACAACATATTGTTGCAAGAGTCGACTAGATAGAAGTAGAACTGAAGGATCGGCATCTCTAATTTGCAACTTATAGCAGTAGTATTCTCGACATGATACCTTCTTTGTATCAGAACCATCAACACCTGTACAAAATGTTTAGTACCAGATAAGCTGCATTTCTGAAAGACGTGCTTTTTTCCAAGTTAAGAGCTCAAATGGAATAGGTAAGTATGCAACTAAGGTTTCTGCAATTTCAAATTGTAAGAAAGAGGAAAAGTTAAGTACCTCCTTGTTCTTGTCTGAAAATATCTTCAGCTGATTTGAAACTGTGAGAAGACGAATCATTTTGCCTATCTGATGCAGCATTGCTAGTGTGAGCTTGAATTCTTCTCATGATATTTTGATGCCATCCAACCTCACCTCTAGGAAATAATAACGGGTATTGCAACAGATCATAGCAACCATAATAATGTTGCACTCTATGTTTATGTCCAGAGTTTGAGTGCACTATAATGTCTCTTTCATGAGCGACATTTGCATTATTTCCTTCTATCCATATTGCAGCCACCTGATCAGCCGATGGGGAGTTGTAAACCCTTTGGTCGAGCTTGACATCAGTCCTTATGTGTATTCTACATGAATCCAAGGAACTGTGGTCTAGTCTCCTAAGAAACATGGCATAAGGGTTTGCAGATAGCACATCCATTAGTGTTCTGACAATGTGTGGGCTAAGTAACGGTTTTTTATTTTTGACCTCCTTGTTTTCCATGATGTCTAGCCTATTTTGGAGTTCATTATTAGTATCATAGAAGTATAGTTGGAAGTAACAAGGAGAAGTAGCTGATGGAATCAAAGAAGGCAATTCATGGTAAATTTGCCCTTGTGCACGAAATGTGTAAACTCCTCCTGTTGAATTAGCAAGTCCTTTGTCTAACGTGACGCCAAAGGATGTGAAACCAAAAATGCTATTATAGGCACGGATGTGTTTGCGAAATTCCAAAGCTTCAACAATTTGAGAAGTGAACAAGTTATGTAACCTTGATGGGACAGATGGGCTTGTCAGAACTACTTCTCCGTTGTGGCAGCAAAAAGTTGGAGGCTCATATTGGAACCTTTTACCCTGACAAAATCGGCAATTTGCCATGGTCCGCAATTCATGGGGTTGGGAAAGATGGACTTCCTATAGTCGTTGTCCTATGAATTGCATATTCACAAATAATGGGTAAGGCCTTTAGGGAAAGTATATACTATCAAGGTTTAGATCAAATAACTTATGCTAAAGTACTAACCGTTCGTTTCTGACTCCATTAGGTTGTCCTCCATAGCGGAATTTGGCGATGGATTTTGTGTTTGCCCATCTAAGTATTCAGAACAATGAATTGTGTTTGGAGGAGTATAATGTGCATTGCGTTTCCTCTTCCTATTTTGCATTGACTTCTGAATATATTCTGCTCTTTGTGTAGGTGTAAACCTAGCATATCTATTCCTTTGACGAAAGCGGCGCCGGCTGATTTCATCTTGGAGAAGGCAATCCAAACCTTGTGTCTCGTCCATTTTCTTCAATAACAAAGAACAAGAATGGGAACAATTAAATGTCATGTCGTAATGTATGAAGTACGTGTAATTTTGCAGGAAAAGGGAATAAAGAGGTAGTTCATGATTAACGCTAGAAGTGGATGGCATTTGTTTGGGATCTGATGTGAAAACCAATACTAAATGACACGAGATCATACGTTGTTTTTTTTTAAAAAAAATGGGAATTGAATAACTGATACGAAGAATCTCCTTAGCATAAACTCATAGTCGGTAATGTCGTCGTGATGGTTCGAGGTATTCTGGAAAGGTTTAAGTTTGAAACCAGTTTTATTTTTTGTTTGGGACCTTGATGTAATTTTGCTGACTTCTGAGTTTGAAGTTTGCAGAGTACTTTATTTTTAGGGGATTTGTTGTTTTCTAAAGACCCTCTTTGTTTTCAACTATTTCTTCCATTTCTGATTGATTTTATAGCATGGGTATTCATGTCATGTGTGTGTTCATGTTACAGTGCCTTATACGCGGCAACAAAATGGAGTCACAGAAAGGGAAAGTAGGAATTAATTGATATATGGTTGATGCAAAACGGAGAGGGGTTTTTTTTTTTAAAAACCTTGCTGATGTTTGCGGCACAAAAAGGGGTTTTCTTAAAAAGGCTTTCTAGTTTTAAATTTTGCATAAAGGTGAAGGGAAATCTCTTATGGCTACTTTTAATTTCAAAAACCCACAGAATAGAACAACAACAAATACAACAAGACAATGAGAACAATTGCCTTCCTAGGCACATTCAAGGCAACAGTTGGTGTGCGTAATGAAGGTGTCTAGAGTTGTTGACGTTGATCCAATCCAAGGCAGAGGGAAAGTGGAATACATGCCTTACAAAGAACTCAAAAGTGCATTTTGTCAAACAGTTTGTGTGTGGAATGTTTTTCTACAGAGTTGTCGACATTGGTGGATGATGTCTTTCAAAGAGGGGAAGGAGAGAGAGTGTTTGCAATCAAAGGGAGGGGGAAAGTTGAATGCATGGGTTACCTGTGTTGGACTGCTGTTGGAATGGTCTTCACTTCAGTCCAGTGTGTTGTTGGAGTTGGAGGCTTGGTCGTCGGCAGTGGAGTGAAGCGGTTGAGGAATATGGGCAGACAGAGGGAGGCAGTAAGGCTGGTTTGGGCTTGGATGTCGGCAGTGGAATCAAGCGGTTGAGGAGTATGGGCAAACGGAGGGAGGCAGTAAGGCTGGTTTGGGACCGTTGTTGGTTTGTATCATGATTTCGTTGGAGTGTTGCATCGGATCGGTTGGGAACAGGTGTGAGGTGGGGCAGTGATTAGTGGCAATTGCTAGGGGTATTTGTGGGAAAAGAAGAGTAGAAAACACTTCGTACATTTAAAAGAGTTGTGTAGATTAGCCCTGTCAAGATTTTTTTTAAAGATTTTTTTACTATTTTGCCTTCGTCACTTTTTACATCCTCAAAATTCACACATCTGAAGAATTCACACCTCCTATAATTCACATCCTGAGAATTAACATTCTTTTGCAAGAATTCACACACTCAGAATTCACACCCTTTGCCCTATTCACACTACCAAAGTTCAAATCTTTGAAAAAAGACGCAATTCGCACCCAAATGAAGAATTCAAACGTTTCAAAAAGACACAATTTGAGCCCAAACGAAGAATTAACACTTCAAAAAAAAAACAAAATTCACATCCCATCTACACTTTTCACATTTTCAAATTAAGAATTCACAAACACAATTCACACCCAAATTCTTCTTCGCTTTCAATGGCCAATAGAACTTGGCCAAACTCTGACCCAGTTCTGCTAACTTTCTAAAAAAAAAATTTCAAAAATAAGATAATTTTAAACTCAAATATAATAAAAATGAAAAATAATTTTTTGATTTTTTTTGCATTGTTTAAAATATCTCAATGAGATCTATCAAATAAAATCCATATTAATAGAAAAATTATTTGCGTAAATACATAATTTTTGAGCTTCAAATTAAAAAGAAGGTTAACAAAGAAACGGGAATAACACCTCTCTTCTCTTCATCTCTCTAAGAAAAAAAAAAAAAAAACCAGAGACAAATTGCAAATTCCAGATTTCGACTTAACAAACAAAAATCTACCACAGCATTGATACTCGTACTCCAAAATAAGGCACGAATTGAAAGTTGTCTTCAACAAATTGCTTCGTTGAAAACCGTGACTTTGATTTTCCGATTTTGAACCACAAAAAACTGAGAACCTCTCTCTCTCTCTCTCTCTCTCTCTCTCTCTCTCTCTCAGCGTAAACATAGAAAAAGAAGGGCGGTCAAGGTGGGGCCAAAAGGTCTCGGTTCATCAATCAACGGTGAATCCATAGCCGGTGACTTCGACTTTGGTGAGATTGGGATGAAAAACTACTACGACTTCGAAGTCCCCTCAGGGCTAGACCACGACAATGAAGGTCAGTACTCGCGGTTGCTGAAGATCGACAAGAAGGACTTCGTTGTTTTGGGGGAGAGGTCGGTGAGTTCATTGAGGGGAACAGGTAGATGAGAGCGGGGGATATTTTGGGACAAATCAATTAAAACAAGGCTTATGCAAGTAGGGTTTGACGTGAGGTGGGTCTAGACAACTACAAAACGCGGTCGGCTTACAAGAAGCGCCCTTTTTCATTTTTCTTTTTTTTCTTTTTTGCTTTTTTTTTTTTTTGGAGGGGGGAGAGGGGAGTGGTGGTTTTAACAAGCGTGCAGGTTAATATACACTTCGACAAATCCTTGAGGGCTCAACCTCACTACGACTACGGGGAGCCCAATTAACGCCGTAACAAAACTCTGTATAAACTGATTTCAAATGAGTTGATAATACCTAAAAAGTTTTGAACCTGAGACTTTAGGAATGAGCAAACTCCTAAATCTCGGCCTGACCACCTGTCCATTGCCCGGACTGGCAGCCACCCCAAAAAGTAAGGCTTCAAAAAATAAAACAATTTCCTATATTACTCTTGCATTTCATAATTTGATCACGGAACTGTCTTCACATAATGGAGAGAGAGTTTGTCCTTCTCCAGAAATGAACCACTCTGTACTTGAAAGGTGAATGTATTTAATTGTTGAGTAGATGCTAAGCTACTGCACAAATTGTCGCAATTAGTACAAAAATGCCAAAATTGCACACTTTGTGCTTAGATTTAGACCCCGTTCCGCTAAAAAAAATAAGTACTTATTTTAATTATTTTTTGAATTAAAAATTATGTATAATGAAAAAAATGACATGCTTTGTAAAACAAAAAATAAGTACTTAAAAAAAATTTAGCGCAACGAGACCTCAGTCTCGCTTTGTGCCCCATTTCAATTGAATCTAGGCACGACATTTGGATGTATGATGGCACATAGACAAAGCCAGCAGAATGCTAATGTTTGTAGCATTTCATTGTTCAATGATTGAAAAGTTTCAATGAAGATTCTAAAGTCCAAAAAGGAAAGTAAATGTTGTTTGAACTTTGAACTACATATGTAAAGTACCAAAGCAACCCCACCTAATAGGAGTAATTTTCCACATGTGCCATCCAGTGGTATTAAACAATATCCCATATAGTATACTAAGGCCATCCACAGTGGTATAATCAAATGTCAATTGTTTTTAAAGTTAACACTGTTGGTGCAAAAGATTACTCACAATGGTATAATCAAACTTAGCAACATCCTTAGAAATAATCAAATTTTGGGCTTTGGATAACCAAAACTAACAACCTTTTTTCAATAATCAAAATTTATGGATCCTACACCACATAAGTTAACTAGTTCCAAAATTTGTATACATACGTGTTTCAACTAGTATTTTCTTCTTCCCTTCTTCGCCCACTCTTTTTTTCTTTTGGTTAAAAAAATAAAATTGAAGAATAAAAATTTTATGTAGCCAAGCTTTTTCGCTACTCCATATCTTTTTCACTTCGCCAACAAATTATTTCTCTTTCTTTTCCTCCAAAAGTGAAACTCATATCTCTCGATCATCTACAATTCAATCCATCGTCACCGGATTAAGGTATTTCACTCTTCTTTCCTATTTCTACTACTCACCCCCGAAAAAAAAAAGGAAAAAGTCATAATAGGAGAGAAGGAAGTCACTGGTTTTTTTTACAAAATTAAGAGAGGGAATCGATATATTTTAATTAAGAGAGGGAATCGATATATTTTAACTCATAAAAAACGTAAATAGAGGAAAATGAATGATGGGAAACAGGGGGGAGAGAGAATGAAATTGTAGTGGACTCTATATTTTGATTATGGACTAGAAGTGACTATAGTGAAGCTTAACATTGTTAAGCTTAGTAACCTCTTAAGTTAATAATCAAAAGCTGATGTGTCAACTTTTGGTTATCCTTTTTTGATTATACCGCTGTGGATGGCCTAAGTCCCCGTTTCGCTAAGAAAATAATATATTGTGAGAGAATAATCTGTCTCATAAAACATAAAATAAGTACTTAAAAAATAAAAATCTTAGCAGAATGAAGCCTAAATGGACAAATAGTCGGACCAAATTTTTTTGACCTAATTCAGTCTCATTATACCTCACACAAGATACGTAAGTTATGCAACAAAAGCGAAATTAGCTTATCCAGGACTACATGTTAACAAACTGGGACTATCTTACTTGGCCAGGATTCTTACATCTCACTAGGAAGTCATGAGTTCGAATCTTCTCATCTTCATGTAGGTGTTCTTCCCTTAGATTGGCTTTTCCTTTCTTTCTCTTTTTCTTTTCTATGATGGGCTTATCTCTTGTATCGGTTGAGTTATTGGCTTAATTATCTCGTAAGCTCTCACAATTGATGTAGTGTTCTGAATTAGTACTTTGCAATTCATACATGATGTAAAGGATCTCTTCAATCGATTGACAAAGATGTAAAGGATCTCTTCAATCGATTGACAAAAAAAGAAAAGAAAAAAAAGAGGACTAAATGTCCCCCAAGGACCAAATCCCCTATAATCTGGAAATCAAACATGCCTTGAGATTAATTCCCTGATATGAGACATTAATCCCATTATTCCATAACTTGACATTACAGATGGAAGATAAAAACCCTTGAGTTCAAATCCAAATTACACTTCCAATCTCCCTCTCTGCACCAAATTTTTTGTTCTTTATTATCAGAAATGGAGAAATTGCATTAAAGAATGTTTTAAGGGGGCACAACCCAAACATAATCAATAATAACTTCCCCTTACTCACTATAGTATCCTTATGTACAGAAAACATCATTAACCAGCCTCTAAAAGCTCATAAACAAGACCCTTGGAAACACATGAAGTGCTAGAGGATAAAATCTACAAACATATCCTCTAGCAACTCACTGAAAACTAGCTTCTCTACGTCACCGACGGCTTCCTCTACTTCATCCGCCGTAAATGAATGCTTCCAACCCAAGTCCCATCCCCCACTAACCACTCCCCGGCACCTCAGGTCTCTCTCCACAATTGAAAATAGACTATCCTTGTGAAATTTCTCTCCGAAATTCTTACGGTAGCTTCTCAGATTCTCAATTCCATCGCTCACTTCCTCCGCCAATTGAGATAGGGAAGTAGTGGATTTTGAACAGCTCATGGGAATGAGTAACAATGGATGTACAGGTTGTTTACACCTTAGGATTCTATATTGCATGAGTTCGTTTGCACAGTCCAACAAGAGTCTCCTCTCATTGGTTTCGTGGTTGTTTAAGCTAGTTGGCTTCAAATGTATGGCATTGTTAGAGTTGATATCATAGATTTCCTCTGCATAACTGAGGAATGATGGACTGCTCAAGATCAAGTCTTCTGCATTGGTTTCTGTTCTGAAGCATATCATCTCAGTTACCTTCTGACTTATGCAGTGCTTGGTTTCTTCAGCCGATTCATTGAAGCTTTCGTGTTGGGTAGTCTGCGGTAGAATATCGTCGGGAAAATCCTGGCTGCTATCGCATTGTTCTGCAATTAACAGAAAATAAGTCCGTTAAAAATACACCCACTGCAGATGAAAGTATCAAAATATTCTGGACGTCAAAATAGGTGTTATAATCTCAATATACTTATTGATAGATCCCCACTATGAGTCATTCTACTTCTTGCATATGTTTGTTCTTTTATGGTTTCCATCTGCTGCATCAGAAAAAACTACAACCGTGTTTGGATTATGGATTATGAATTTGTGGAGGACTACACAGAAACAGAAGAAAATAGTGAAGCAAAGAAGCTGAGTTAGGTGCTTCGTTCAACATCGTTTTCCTTTTCCTTAGCAAATTCCTCCACAAATTCGTGATCCAAGCACAACCTGAAGTGCGCCTTTTTCTCTAGAGTGGTGGCAATAGTGATGGAAATAGTAATAGGTATCAATTTCATTGATACTGTTAATAAGAATGTGCCATACCGTCAATCTGAATTTCAGAGGCATCTGTCCCTTCATTAGTGAGAAGTTGATCTGCAGCTGTGGGGTAGATTATTGTTGTATCAGCTTCATTTTCACAACTAATATCCATCAGCTTGTCACCATATTTGCATCCTACGCTTTCATTTTCCACCTGCATTGACATATATCAATCTTCGCTCCAAAACAATCCTTAATTTCTTTATGATTCTAAAGGCTATTCTTTTTTGAACATGGAATTGCCTTACCGTATGGGCTATAATCTATAAAGTAAGTAAATTAAAACAACTTTATCCGCATATTAATCAGAGTTTAAACAGAACATTAAAGACGGAATATCAGGAGGACTCACATCAAAATCAGCTGCCAAGGGTGCCTTGACTGGCCTCTCATTATTGCGATTCTTTTTTCGATCACCAATGTTCTGGGGTACAGCTGGTTTTGCATGTTTAGAAATGACACTTGAAGAGGTATATTTTTGTTGGAACACACGACTCTTTGCAATGATCGATCCCACCTCAGGTCTTCTTTCTTTCAGGGAGGTCACTTTGGCTTCATCCTGCCACTTGATAGCGCCTTTAGATTTCAAATTCTCCACTTCTTCCGGTTTCTTCCTGCAAGGGGCCACCTTTTGCACCTTATCAACTCTCTTCTCAATTTCCCTCTTCCTCTGTTGCTGATTTACTGCTACAGAAGGGTTTGACTTATTAGAAGACAACTTGCCCTTAGTCTTGACTGATATTTCTTCCGGTTTTGCTCGTACCACTTTAGAGCCTTTATCCCCTTCTTGACTAATCCTTTTGGTTGGAGTTTCATCTCCCTTTTTAACTCTTCCACAGATCTCAACAGAATTTAAACCACCTTGGCTATCGGACATATCAAGAGTTTCAATCTCCCGAATAAGCTTTTGCACACGAGGCTCTCTTTCCTCTGCACTTGAAATACACCAAGGTCTCATAATAACAATAGGTGGGGCATCTTCACTGAACCTCTTTTTGGAGTCAGAGACATTAGAATGGCGGTATTGAAGCCCTAACCCTTCAGCAGCATTGCTTTTCAGAAGCCCTTTCAAGTGCATAGTTTCAACTATTTCTTTCAGTTTCACCTGTTCTGTATCCACCTTATAAGCAGCGGACTGGGGCTTCCTTGCCTTAGGCATGTCAGTATCGAACACAGCTCTTCTCGGACTGGAAATCTTCTCATGTTCTAACCATTTCCTGGGAAATTCTTCAATACCCATAAGCTTGGCAATCAAATTTGAGCCTTTTGGCTTGTTTGGAGCCTTTGATGAGAGAGAACTGTTAGAAGAGGCAAACTCATGGGAGTTACCCATCGAGGATTGGCTTGAGCCAGTGGAGGCAATACCAGGAGCTGAGTCCAGAGCTCTTTTTTGGCAGAAATCCCTTTCCTCGATGCAACTGGGCGGGAGAAGATTTTGCCTAGCAAGGCTGTCTCTGATTACTGTTCTTAGTTCGCCAAAACAATCCCTTGAATACCCATCAGCAGAAAGTCTAGGCATTTGTAATACCGTTTGGTCATTGCGATCTCCAATGTGATGGGAATTTGATCTTTTAATCCCCACGGCATGAAAAAATTCTCCCCCCGATAACTCATCTGCAGAAAGTCTCGGCTTCTGAAAGCCTGTTTGACAATTATGATCCATGCAGTAATGGGAATTCGTTCTTTTGATCCCCACTTCGTGAATTCTCTCCCCGCCAGATTTCTCATCAACAGAGCGCGTCGGCTTGTGAAACCCTTTTTGATAACTTCGATGGGAATCCATTCTTTCTATCTCCATTTCACGAATCCTTTCTCCAGTGGATTTCTCTTTCTGTTTGAAACAATCACTTGAATACCCATAATCAGAAACTCTCAGCTTCTGAAATCCCGTTTCGTGATTATGATCTAGGAAGCGATGGGAATTCGTTCTTTCACTCCCAACTTTGTAAACCCTTTCCCCCATGGACTTCTCTCTCTGCTCAAAAAAATCTCTTGAACACCCATAATCAGAAAATCTCGGCTTCTGAAATTCCAAATCATAATTACGCTCTGTGAAGCGAAGGGATTTCATTCTCTCCATCCCTACTTGATCAATTTTCTCTCCCTTGGATCTATCTTTCTGCTTTTTCTTCAACTTAGCCATATATTGAGATGCTTCTTGTAGCTTCCCAAGCATGATCAAAGACTCTTGCAAATCAAGAGCCCCTTTCAACAAATCTTTCGCAACTTCTTTGGAGTTGCCATCAAAATTCATCCCTTTTGACCACGAATCTATTACTTGGTTCAACTTCTGGGCCCCTTTAGACACCTCCAGGAGCTGAAAGGAAGATGAGTTATCTTCTGTGTCTTTTTCAGGTACCATTTCCTTTCCTGCTTCCTTAGATGCAGAGGAGGAAGAAGAATTCGAATTCTTAGGCATTTTTCGACTTTTGGCTTTTTCTTCTAACCTTTTAGGATTGCTTTTGGATTTTCTGATTGTCCCACATTCAACCACACCTTTTGGATCATCGCACTTGACAAATGATCTGAGACGGTCTTGAGGCATATTGTTCTGTGAAGAATTCCATTGAATAAGTCAAATGCTGCTAATGGTACAAAAGCTAAATCCAAAGATCTAACTAAAACTTTCATAAAATAGTCGTATTCTAATGAATAATTTTAAAAGATGGACAGCAAACAGACAAATTTAACTCTTTCTTCATCTTTAGTGTCACTGAAAGCCAAACCAAAACTGGGAATCAGTTGCCGCCAAAGGGAAACAAAATATGTGAAGTTAAATACTAGTGAACGTTATCATTCTCCAGTTCAAAATTCAAAGTGTTTCAAGTGTATTTCCCAGTAATTTCAGTACCATTTTGAAGAAAACAACAAAATAGAGAGAGAGAGAGAGAGAGAGAGAGAGAGAGAGAGAGAGAGAGAGAGCAATGCTATGGTAATGTAGCAAGTGATGGATCTTTCCTCTGAGGGCCAAGAATAAGAACATCATTATGAATAGAAAGCCCAGTAAAAGATAGAGATTAACAAAGGAGATTCCACAGTATTAACAAAAAGATAAACATGCAAGTGATGGATTTGATATGTAAATTTAACAGCATATAAATAAAGCGTGACCATAGAAACAAAGACTAAGAAATTACTCTGCATTACAACTTCAAAACTATAATACCTGAATAGGCTGAATTCTAGGCTAGTTTCTCTGCAAACAAACAGTATCTCCCAACTCTTATCAGCCTTAGTCTATCTCCTCTAGCGTCTGCTCGTAATCCAAATCAAAGATAAGCCAAAAATTTATGAGACTCTTTTTTTTTGGTGAATAAAATCATGACACATTGAGAAAACCAGATGAGAAAAGGAATTCATAAACAAGAATTGACACAAAAACAAAACCCAAATCAAATAAATGCCGGAAAAATACCAGAAACTGATAGACCCAGATGAGTAATGGAATGCAGGACAATTCATAACCTAGAATTCACGAAAACAACAAATAGAAGAACAGCCAAAAACCAAGAAAAGTCGAAAACCCAGGTAAGAAACTGAACCCAGAAGAATTCATAACAAAAGAATTCACCAAAACCCAAAGCAAAGAGAGGCCAACAAAACAACAGAAACTGAGAAGCCCAGATGAGAAAAGGAATGCAGGAACAATTCGCAGCCTAGAATTGAACAAGAACCCAAACCAAAGAACAGCCAAAAACCAAGAGAAATTGAAAAACCCAGATGAGGAAATAAACCCAAAAACAATTTACTAAAATTTTATAGCCTGAAACTCAGCAAAATTACCAGTAGGAGAGTAAACCAGCATATGTGAGTTCTCTAGAGACCAGATCCAGGAGGGAAAAGAGCAAAAAAACGGCAGGTGAATCGTGACCTAATCCATTTCTGACCCACCTCTGTATCTAACATCTACTATTGTTTTCTGCCGTTTAAAAAACATCTTCTACTATTGTTTTTTCTAAAAACAAAGAAAAGGACTGGACTGGTTCGATCTTGTTTGTTTAATCGCGACAGTAAAATGGTAGTGATGGGGACGAATGAAAATGAGTTGAATAATGGGGTGATTTTAGAGGTGCTGTAATTAATGAATGGGTGCAATTGACTATTGTGTTAAATTTGTGTTGCAGAGTGCCCAATTGGATTCGAAAGGGAGAGAGAAGGAAGGTGGGGTTCACAGTTCAGGAAGTGAGTACTGTGCGTGTGTGCCGTTGTGGTAGGGAAAGTACCATGAAAGTGTGCCCATGAAGAAGATAAACTTGGGAAATCCCCTCCTTACTGTCAAAAAAGAAAGTATTTACTCCTATTTTTTTGAAAAATAATTTTGTCACTCTCTTTTTTTTTTTTTTGTTAATGTCACTTTCCTAATCAACGGCTTTTTTTTATTCCAATTATGCCTCTTAATTTTTTCAAAATTTTTTTTTTTATAAAGGTGAAAAATCAATAACTAGAACAATCCCAATATCATCCGAATTTTTTTGAAAATAATCCCTTATTTGTTAATCTTACCTAATTCCACCTCCCCCACGGATTATTTAGTACCTCCTGTATTGGAATAAAATTAATACCGAGATTGATAACCCCGACAGTCATTTCAGAAACTAAACATGAGATTACTTGGGTTTAGGTACAGTTAATTCTATCCTGACCAGTTAATCCGTGAATCAATCGAGATCTAAGGATGCCGGACCGTTACGATCTTCATACAATTGAGATGAAATTAAACTAGGAGCAACACTAAAAAAAAAAAAGAGAGTAAGGAACTGTCCTCGCTTGCAAATTTTGCCATCATGTCTGCACATTCGTTTGCTTTTCGGTGTACGTGTCGTGCTTTGGAGCTCAGATTGGCAAGGAGGAACCTGCAATCGGAAACCATAGTATTAAGAGCTCCATAATCCTGATCGGGGCGGTGAGCATGCGAATGACCTTTACAAAATTCGTTTCATCTGTGATAACCCATCATGTCTCTATGAAATGCTATATTCAGGCCATCACGGAGGGCCTGGAGTTCTGTTTGGAACATGATATGTGTGGTGACTGGCAGGGGCAGACGTAGGGAGGTGCAAGCTGGGGTCCGGATCTCTGCACACCTCCTGATTATTTCACTAACTATACCATATTTTATACTATTAATTTGAAAATTTTCTATAGGATTGATCCTTGCAAGTCTCTTAAGTAAAAAAATAAGTGATTAAAAAGTTTCTATATATGTGTAAAAAAAATCTCCTATAATTTCAAGTTATCGACCATTTTTCGGTCATGGTTATATAATTAAATGTGATTATCTATATGTACACAATCTTATCTTTTTCTCAGAATTAGTAAGTAGCAATATTTATGTTATAGACTATTTTTTTGTAATTAATGTAAAAACAACACGTGATCCGAGCTCCTGTTGAGTACAAATCCTGCATCCGCCAATGGTGACTGGTGAAAGGAAAGATAGATTTCGTATAATGAAAATTTTGAGTTATATTCAGATTTTGAATTGGTTAAGAGAAAAAATATAGTACATATGATAAGATAGAATTATCTTCGCCAAATTATTATTCATGTATAGCTAAACAAAATAGTATTATGTAGTTAACGTATAAGCATGGTACTTTTTATGTAGTTAACGATACGAATCGTCATTTTGTAACTCCGACAAAAATATGTGGGCAAATCCCATTAGTGCAAAAAATAATGGATGGTTCGGGAAGATATTAACTTGGGGATTGCGCTTAATTTTTACACACGTGATTATTGAATCGGATGTTGAATCAATCATCCAGAGTTGTGTTAGTTCGAAGTACCCGCCTTCTGATATCGAGGTTTCGGTTCATGATTGTTTATCTCTCAAGGAGTTTTTTTTTAATTTTATGTGAGTTTAATTAGTTTTGTCAAACGAAACTGTAATAAGGCAGCACATGTTTGTGCTAAACAGATCATTTCTTGTGGTTTGTTTAACATGTGAACTTCCATCTTGCCCCCATGGGATTCGTCACTTTCTGATATATAGGCGTTTCTGCCTGTCAGATTAATAAAATCTTCTCACTTTTGTTTAAAAAAAAAAAAGTGAATCTTTACCATGGCTATTAATATTTAATCAAAGCTAATTTTTTCCTAGTTGGATATTTTTAAACAATCTATAAACAAAAGGTTTGGATCATTATCGTAGTTCCGAAAAAGGTCTCACCCTAGTCCAAAAGGACTTCAGGTTGGTACTGTGCACCGCACTGTGCTGCACACCTCCAAGCTATCAGATCGTGCATCTGACTCTTCGGATCTCATCTCGATAATATGCAGCTCTCGATCATTAGTTGCCGATATGAGATCCGAGCCGTCGGATGCGCGATCCGACGGTTCGAAGGTGCGCAGCATGGTACTGCACACATCATTGCACAACACCATCCCCAATTCAGTCCGAAACTGGACCGAACTAGATGAATGAAAAGTTTAGTCCAAAACTGGTTGGCGAAGGATTATCACGACAAAACATGATCAGAAAAAAAAAAAGGATCGCGACCAAAAAAATAATTTTAACATCTCAAAAGAGTAAAGATTATTAGGATCACAGCCAAACAGAGTTACAAGATCAATTGGGGATGGTATTGTACAGCAGTGTGCGCAGTACGGTACTGTACACGTCCGAGTCGTCGGATCATGCATTCAACGGTTCGGATCTCATCTCGGCAATGAACAGCTCTCAATCGTTGATTGCCGATATGAGATCCGAACAGTCAGATGCACGATCCGACGATTCAGAAGTCAATAGCACCAACCCGAAGGCCGGCCATACAAGATGGAGGATAAAAAGAAATAGAGTTACAAGCCAATGATCTTTTGCTTTGGTTTCTGAACAAATGTATATAGAGTGGGATCCACAATCTCTTCACAAGATTCCCAACTTTTCAAGGCCCATAATCAAACAATTAGAATTTTTTTTCCGAAGAGCAAGAAAAAATATTGATACTATTACAATTCACTGTGTGCATTTAATACAATTGCAAAAAGATTTATTGCACAAACATAGACAAAAATTACACATCCACAACAAATGAAGGATAAACACCAGCGATAAATTGAATAGACGGTAAGACGTCGGAGATCACATACAAGTTGTCGATGATCAAACTGTTATAGTTTATTTCACTAAATCATTTATTACATTTTGAAGAATTTTTTATTCCCCAGACGCAAGTCAGTTTCAAAAAAAACCAACCAAAGGGTGGTCCCGTATTTAAAATACACAATCACTCATGTGGGAAACAAAAGACCTTACCACTTGATCTAGGCATCTATCATGCTATATTTTGGATATTTTTATATATAATACTTCTTGTTTCGATTCACCCACACAAAAAATTTAATAATTTGACCATCTTATGCCTACATTGAATCCACCCTTGGTTACAATAGTTCCACTATCGACGAGGCTTCCTACAGAGACTAACCGCTACCAACCAAATGACTGTAGCACCCCATGTAGAGAATTAGCACTGTGTGCACAGGAAATACCTTATGCAACTAGATAGCCGAAAAACCAACTCCAATGCAAAAATCGATAGAAAAAAAATACAGAAATGAATCGCAACCGTTGGACTCCGGAGTGTAAAAAAATTATGAGGGGATGATGTTAATTGGATGGTTGAGTACTCCAAGCTATTTGCATAAAAAATGATGGTTAGTTGGGACTTAAATACTATGGCTTCTTTTTAATATTAGGGCTTAAAATAGTAATTACGGCTTATGATCATACAGATTTGGTTCCATTTGGTTTATATATATTTAAAACATAGGGTTCTTCCAGTGTTTGTCTGTTTCCTACTAGCTAAGGATAGATTTATAAATCTAACTGGAATAGGAGTATTTGATTTAGTTAGGTGGGTATTTGGATTGATTATTACTAATAGTAGTATTTATCAAGGTTAGATAGATAGTACAGGTATATATTCTGAATTAATTAAATAGGTGACAGGTTTGAAACCAAAACCTGTTTGGAATATTGGTTCAAGAAACTAATTTTTTTCATGGATGAATATAAGTGTTACGAAATCTACAAAACTACAGGTTTGAATCGCTATTGTAGTCGATCCGGAAAGGGTTTCAAAACTGGACCGAACTAATTAAATGAATGAATCGCTATTGGCGAAGGATCACGACTAGGAAAAAAAATTACTTTTAATGCCCCGAAGCGCAAAAGATTATTCGGATCACACCCCGAATAGAGTTGCAAGTCAATGATGTTTTTTGCTTTGATTTCTGATCAACTGTATGTGGGAGTGGGATTAACAAGATTTTCTAACTTCAAGGCTTAATAATCAAATAAGTTCGATTTTAAGAGTGTAACAAGATTCGGAGAGAGAAACAATTTTATTTAGCAAAAAACAGAAAACCAAGATTCGGAGAGATGGGGATTGATGCTTATTCGATTTTTAAAATGATGGTTATTTAATTGGGATTAGTTATTAGGGTTTTAACAATTCCAGATTTTAAGGCCTTGGGTTTGGCTATTGGCCAGTTGGCTTACTCCTTTTTTTTTTTTTTTTGTCTTCATTTAGTAATTCTTTTCCGCAGTTGTTAGTTACGCATCAATTTTTTGTGGATTATTAGTTCATCTCAACTAAAGGAATTGAAAATGTAAAAAAACATGATCCAAACTTGTTTTTTTTAGTAAAGACAAAATAAGATAAAAAGACAGATTTTTTGACTTATTTTTGTCTTTATTCAAAAAAATTGAGTTTCGATCATATTTTTTTCTCTTTTTTTGTTACTCTCGTCAACACAAATCAATAATTTGAAGAAAAAAATTAATGCCAAAATAAAAAATAAATTAAATAAGACAAAAAAAAAAAGAAAGAAATAGGAAGTGGCTTATTTAAACCAAACCAGGCTTATATGGTTCCATTTGGTTAATATTTAAAACATAGGGTTCTTCAAGTGTTTGTCGTTTTCCCACTAGGATAACTTATATAAATCTTCATGGAACATTTGATTTGGTTAGGTGGGTATTTAGATTTATTTACTACTAGTATTATTTATCAAGGTTAGACTGGTATAAATTATGTCTCTATACAGAGAACTTATTATTGTACCTGCATGCATAAATGAGTTTCATGTTTGAAACCAATATCATGATCTAACCCCTGCCAAATATGTTAATTTTAAATCTATTACTACCATCTAAACATTTTCCAAATTTGCAATGGAAAATAAAACTAGGTCTGAGATGTTGCCGAGCAGCTCCCTGCCAAGCGGGTGCAGAGCTGCCGATCCGACCATTCATCTCGGCACAAACGGCTCGGATCTAATCTGAGTGCATAGAAATTTGAACCGTCCATTGCTTGGTTAAGATTCGAGCCGTCGATTGTCGAGATAAGCGGCCAGATTAGTCACTCTGCACCGCTCTACAGGGAGATGCTGACAACATCTCCCATTCCGTTAGGGTACAGTACTTTCAATTTTATGTCAACCAACTGGTTTACACACAACTTTCCTAATAACAAAGGTCTCAAATTCGAAACTTTTCACGTGCTATCAACTCATTTGGAGCCGGCCAGTCCATTCAAGGTTGCTTGGTGATTAGTTGGACTAGCTTATTTTTTTGTCTCTATTCAATTTTTTTCGTATTTATTAGTTTTTTGTCAATTTTTTGAGGATTATTGCATTGTCATGACAAGAGGAATCTAAAAAGTAAAAAATTACAATTGAAACCTAATTTTTTTGAATAAAGACAAAAATAAGCCAATAAGCCAATTTTTTCGTCTTTATTCAAAAAAAAAAAAAGAATTTCGGTCATAATTTTTTACTTTTTAGATTCCTCTTGTAATGACGATGCAATAATCCCTCGAAATTGACGAAAAACTAACAAATACGAAAAAAATTTGAATAAGAACAAAAAAAATAAGCCAAACGGAACAACCAGCCGAGTCCAGGACGTTAGCTTTATCATCATTTTGAAAGGAAAACTTATAAAAAAACATTTGATTGGTCAATAATCACATGATTGGACGACATTTGTCATCATCAGCAAATTTGTTGGTTTTGTCTAGATTTGATACTCGTTGTCCATTATTTTGAAGACAAATGTGATCCGTGACTATGATTTTTAATTAAAAATGTAATGTCGTGCATGGATGATCTCTTTTGCGCTCCGGCCGCAGGAGTGAACAATTCGATGACGAATTGAACTAGGGGTAAGCCACAGAAGCCCGCAGTATCTCTCCTACTAGATCAACAATCGAAGAAAAGTTACTCCCTCAAGTTCTATTTGTTTGTCTCTTTTCACTATTTCAGACACTTTACAAAGTTGTCTACGTTTTTCAATTTATTATGTTTTTCACATTATTTTTCTTAGCGGAACGGAACCTGAACGTAACAAATCTGCCGGTACAAAAAATTTAATCTGCCACCCCAAGTAAAAGGTAAATGCAAGGCCAGTAATTGCAAAGCAAAGCCAAAATAATAGTTGCGTCTCTCAATTAGTGCGGTCACGGGACTCTTGTTGCCTTTTGCTTGAGTTTTCCCTCTTTTTGTGCACATATTGATTGTCTACCTGATTCTCACAACCCCTTGCTTTTTCTAGTACCTTTTTAACCAGCTGCTAAGATAAAATTAATGTGACGTTGGAGTGTCATTGTTTCTCTGAAATCCCCACCTGCATCTTTTACTCTAGAAAAAGTTTAAAATTTTGAAAGAAATACTGTATGAGCCAAACTCAGAGGTAATGAAATTGAATTACCTTCGGTGATAACTCAAGTGTTTGGGTCAATTTATGCGCACATCAACTAATTTTGGAAACCCAATTTCACTGCCCACTTGCAGAGAACTCAATTAAAGTTGGAGAAAAGCATCATATAGACTGATCCCAAAATAGTTGACAATGGCCGTGGGGTTTCAATTTGAGATCTTAGGAGGGAGCAAATTACTAAGTCTCACGTCTTGACCACTGATGCTGAAATTTGGAGCACCTGTGACTCTCTGAGGTTTTTATTTTTTTATTTAGCAACTATAAGACTCAAGCAAATAATGCACTCCAAGTGATTATTGTAATTGATTTTCACACCCTGGGTTCTTATAATTGTACTTTTTTGAGTCCTATTATAATGCGAATTTTCAATCTTGCCCTTCAAGTTGTAAAAAAAAAACCCTATAAATGAAGACTAATCTTGTAAAAATGGGAAAATGCCAAAATTAGTGTCCTTATAAGGAATTGCATTCTCCCCGGTCCTTAATTTGTACTGGAGAAGGCAGTCAGAATCTGGATTGTCAATTGATGCAATCAATGATTTGGATTTGCTCAAAGACTCTTATCGGTAAAAGGTTCAAATTTGCTCAAAGTCTATTGACAAATTCGAACTTTTTACCTGAAAGAGTCTCTGAGCAAATCTGACCTATTAATTGTACCAAAATTTGATCCAAGTTTGGACTCTACGTGGATTGAAAAAAACAACCCTTCTTATTACACTTGCAATTTTGTACTCTATAGCTTCTTCTTTTTTTAATCCGCGTCCTTAGTATTTTCGTTTGCCAATATTGTATACATCAATAGGGAATAATGGGGAGTTAGTAAGTTAGTCCATAACCCTAAACCCCAACGAACTGCCCCTCATGACGCTCGGACCTAGATCTCCACTAAAAGACGGTGGGTGATGCCAACTGAGCTAAAGAGCTCATTGGCGCATCCTCTATAGCTTGTAATTTGTAAAACATTACAATTGAAAATAAGGCCCCGTTTTCACTAACATAAAATTACTAAAAACTTAACATATTTTACCATCTCATTTTTACTGACAAAATAGTTTCAGCATTTTACCATCTTGTTTCCACTAACAAAAAAGTTGTCAACAAAAACTCTTTTTTACCTCAGTAACTTTACTCATAAACATATCAACAACTTATTCACTATCAAAAATAACTTGACATTTCTCAACAACTATTCACTACCAGAAATACCTAACAAATACAAACTCTGAACAAATTCGAAACCTCTACTGGTAAGAGTATCTGAGTAAATTTGAACTACTAATTATATCAATATTTGATTTACTTCCAATCCAAAACTTGGACTATCTTTTCCAATTCGAAATTAAACTTCAATCGGAGAAAATCTGAACTATTCTTATAATTATAATGACTCTTGCAATTTTGTCCTCTATAGCTTGTATGTAAAACATTAAAATTGACAATAAGGTAGCTTTCGTACACCAAGTGGTCACACTTTCGGACCCGCAAGTCCGCATCATCTTTTATGTCGGTAGGTTGGGATGGCTGGAATCGCCGATGGGGTATCACGTCTGTGGTATCCGCCTGATGCCCCAAAGCTTCTCATTTGGGAGAGTTGTGTGGTATCTGCCTGACGTCCAAAAGCTTCTCATTTGGGAGAGTTGCAAAGCTACATTCTAGAAAACTTAAAAATTTTGAAAGAAATATGAGCCAAACTCAGGGGTGATGCAATTGAATTACCTTCAGTGATAACTGAGATCTTTGGGTCAATTTATGCGCACATCAACTAATTTTGGGAGCCCAATCTCACTGTCCACTTGCAGGGAACCCAATTAAAGTTGGAGCAAAGCATCATATAGACTAATCCCAAAATAGTTGACAATGGCTATGGGGTTTCAACTTGAGATCTTAGGAGAGAGCAAATTACTAAGTCTCAAGCCTTGACCACTGGTGCTGAAATTTGAAGCACCTGTGACTCTATGAGTTTTTTTTTGTTTTTTTTGAGCAACTATAAGACTCAAGCAAATAATGCACTCGAAGTGATTATTGTAATTGATTTTCACACCCTAGGTTCTTATAATTGTACTTTTTTGAGTCCTATTGTAATGCAATTTTCAATCTTGCCCTTCCAATTGTAACCAAAAAAAAAACCGTATAAATGAAGACTAATCTTGTAAATTCGCGCATAAAAGAACTAAAGAAGGTGGTTATAAAAATGGGAAAATGCCAAAATCAATGTCCTTATAAGGAATTGCATTCTATCCGGTCCTTAATTTGTATTGGAGAAGGTAGTCGAAATCTGGATTGTCAGTTGATGCACTCAATGATTTGGATTTGCTCAAAGAATCTTATCGATAAAAGGTTCAAATTTGCTCAAAGTCTCCTGGCAAATTCGAACTTTTTACCTAAAATAGTTTTTGCACAAATCTGACCCATTAATTATACCAAAATTTGATCCAGGTTTGGACTCTACGTGGATTGGGAAAAAACAACCCTTCTTATAATTACACTTGCAATTTTGTGCTCTATAGCTTTTTTTTTTCTAATCCGCGTCCTTAGTATTTTTCTTTGCCAATATTGTATACATTAACGGAGAATAATGGGGAGTTAGTAAGTTAGTCCATAGCCCTGAAGCCCAACCAATTGACCCTCATGAAGCTCGGACCTAGATCCCACTAAAAAAGACGGTGGGTGATGCCAACTGAGCTAAGAGCTCATTGGCGCGTCCTCTATAGCTTGTAATGTGTAAAACGTTAAAATTGATAATAAGGCCCCGTTTTCATTAACAAAAAATTATTAAAAATTTAACACATTTTACCTTCTTGTTTTCACTAATAAAAAAGTTTCAGCATTTTACCATCTCGTTTCCACTAACAAAAAGATTGTCAACAAAAACTGTTTTTACCTCAGTAACTCTACTCAAAAACCTATCAACAACTTATTTACTACTTGAAACAACTTGACATTTCTCAACAACTATTCACTTCCGGAAACACCTAACTACTTCTCAACCACAAATACAAATCTACAAATTTTTCACCACTGAAAACACCTCCTAAGTGGTCCACTTTCGTACCGTCAAATCCACGTTATCTTTTATGTGAGTAGGTTTTTAGTACTTTATTATTTCTATTATAGACTCTAAACAAATTCGAAACCTCTACTGGTAAGAGTATCTGAGTAAATTTGAACTATTAATTATGTCAATATTTGATTACTTCCAATCCAAAACTTGGACTATCTTTTCCAATTCAAAATTAAACTTCAATCGGAGAAAATCTGAACCATTCTTATAATTATAATTACACTTGCAATTTTGTCCTCTATAGCTTGTACGTAAAACATTAAAATTGACAATAAGGTAGCTTTCGTACCCCAAGTGGTCACACTTTCGGACCGCAAGTCCGCATCATCTTTTATGTTGGTAGGTTGGTATGGCTGGGATCGCCGATGGGGTATCACATCTGTGGTATCCGCCTGACGTCCAAAAGCTTTTGATTTGGGAGAGTTGTGTGGTATCTGCCTGACGTCCAAAAGCTTCTCATTTAGGAGAGTTGCAAAGCTATATTCTAGAAAAGTTAAAAAAAAATTGAAAGAAATATGAGCGAAACTCAGGGGTGATGAAATTGAATTACCTTCAGTGATAACTCAGGTGTTTGGATCAATTTATGTGCACATCAACTAATTTTAGAAGCCCAATTTCATTGTCCACTTGCAGGGAACCCAATTAAAGTTGGAGCAAAACATCATATAGAGTCATAGACTAACCCCAAGAGAGCTGACAATGGTTTTGGGGTTTCAACTTGAGATCTTAGAAGGGAGCAAATTATTAAGTCTCACGCCTTGACCACCGGTGCTGAAATTTGAAGTACCTATGACTCTATGAGCTCTTTTTTTTTTTTTTTAGCAACTATAAGACTCAAGCAAATAATGCACCCCAAGTGATTATTGTAATTGATTTTCTTACCCTGGGTTCTTATAATTGTACTTTTTTGAGTCCTATTGTAATGCGAATTTTCAATCTTGCCCTTCCAATTGTAACAAAAAAAAAAACCGTATAAATGAAGACTAATCTTGTAAATTCGCACATAAAAGAACTAAAGAAAGAACATGGTTATAAAAATGGGAAAATGCCAAAATAAGTGTCCTTCCTTATACGGAATTGCATTCTCTCCGGTCCTTAATTTGTATTAAGAAGGCAGTCCAAATCTGGATTGTCAGTTGATGCAATCAATGATTTGAATTTGCTCAAAGACTCTTATCGGTAAAAGGTTCAAATTTGCTCAAAGTCTCTTGGCAAATTCGAACTTTTTACCTAAAAGAGTATCTGCGCAAATCTGACCCATTAATTATACCAAAATTTGATCCAGATTTGGACTCTACGTGGATGGGAAAAAACAACCCTTCTTATAATTACACTTGCAATTTTGTCCTCTATAGCCTTTTTTTTTTTAATCCGCGTCCTTAGTATTTTTTTTTGCCAATATTGTATACATCGACGGGGAATAATGGGGAGTTAGTAAGTTAGTCCATAGCTCTGAACCCCAACCAACTAACCCTCATGAAGCTCGGACCTAGATCTCCACTAAAACAGATGGTGGGTGATGCCAACTGAGCTAAGAGCTCATTGGCGCGTCCTCTATGGCTTGTAATGTGTAAAACGTTAAAATTGACAATAAGGCCCCGTTTTCACTAACAAACAATTATTAAAAACTTAACACATTTTACCATCTCTTTTTCACTAATAAAAAAGTTTCAGCATTTTACCATCTCGTTTCCACCAACAAAAAAGTTGTCAACAAAAACTGTTTTTACCTCGGTAACTCTACTCACAAACCTATTAACAACTTATTCACTAGCGGAAACAACTTGATATTTCTCAACAACTATTCACTACCGAAAATACCTAACAACTTCTCAACCACAAATATAAATCTACAAAATTTTCACTACCGAAAGCACCTTCTATGTGGTCCTACTTTCGTACCATCAAGTCCAAGTCATCTTTTATGTGGGTAGGTTTAATTAGTACTTCTTTTTTTTTTGGTAAACGGTTTAATTAGTACTTTATTACTACTATTATAGACTCTGAACAAATTCAAAACCTCTACTGGTAAGAGTATCTGAGTAAATTTGAACTATTAACTATATCAATATTTGATTTACTTCCAATCCAAAATTTGGATTATCTTTTCCAATTCAAAACTTCGACCGGAGAAAATCTGAACCATTCTTATAATTATAATTACACTTGCAATTTTGTCCTCTATAGCTTGTACGTAAAACATTAAAATTGACAACTTGCAATTTTGTCCTCTATAGCTTGTACGTAAAACATTAAAATTGACAATAAGGTAGCTTTCGTACCCGAAGTGGTCACACTTTCGGACCGCAAGTCCGCATCATCTTTTATGTTGGTAGGTTTTGATACTACTATCATATCATACTAAAATGTAGCATTGCAACTTTCCCAAATGAGAAGCTTTTGGCCGTCAGGCGGATACCACACACATGGTACCTCATCAGCGATCCCAACCATCCCAACATGTTTTGGACGGTTTGGATTTTAGAAAAAAAAAAGAGGAGAGAGAGCGGTCGGGTGAGGAGAGAGATAGAGGGAATAAATGTGGACTGTCCAAAATACGTTTGGACGACTGAAATTGCCAACAGGTACCGCCACGTGGTACCCACTCAACACCCAAAAATTTCTCCTCCCACATGAGCTCGCGAAGGGATGTCATTTGGTAAACCAGAAAAAGTCAATCCGGGCCTGTTCGTCATTGGACTAGGCCAGGCTGACAAACTAAGACCCGTGAATATTCCGGCCATGGGCCTAACCACTCAGCCCAACTTTTTTATGGGTATGCACTATCCTATTACTGCCTCAGCTAAAGCCAGGGCGGGCTAGGCTGTGACGGGCTCAAACAGACCGTGGGTTGGTGGGCCATTTGCACCCCCTCATTTGGGGTTTCATTGCACACCCATCCTACATTTTGGATTTTTTCCCTACACACCCATTCAAAGAACTAGGGCTGCAAACGAGCCGAGTTTTGTCAAACTCGAACTCGGCTCGTTTACTAAATGAGCAAAAAATTTGAGTTCGAGCTCAGTTTGAGCCTTAACAAGCCGAGCTTAGTCATTTATTAAACAAACCTCTCTAATCGAGTCAAACCTCCCTTAACGAACCGAGCTAAACTCACGAGGTGCATGTTCATTTGCAGCCCTACAAATAACCCCAAAGGATGGGCCTAGTGGTTAAGACCTAAAACTTAGGGGTACTGTCACTTATTTACCGGGATAGTTCATGAGGAGCTTTCCCTCGACTTTAATTAGGTCCCCGCCAAAAGGACCCTGAAATAGGTCCCATTAAGATTAATCTTCGAGATACACTTAAGTTGTTTGGGCAACTTTATTTATAAATAACCAAAAAAAGAAACATATCCGTGCAAACTTTCGATGTGGCCCAACAAGACAGATTAGGTGTGTCATACAGCCAAAGTGCCAAAATCATTAAAAAATGCCAATACTATTTGGTCTTGAGCCAATGCCCCGCAATCAAGGAGCCAAAATTACTTGGGATTAGAAAGGAAAAAAGTTCCATGCATACCTGGAAATTTTGACTTTCCAGAAGAGAATGACCAACAATATTGTGCCTTTATCCTTTTGTTTAATCTCTAAACTTGAGGCTTAAAATTGTTGGAAGTGTCTTACTTTTAGGGTAAATTTTACTGACCTCTCCACTCAGGTTTCTGACAAATGCAAGAACCTCTCTTGAGATTCTAACTATTGCAATGACCTCCCTTACTTTACAAACTATTGTCTACACCCCCTTCCCCGTTAAGTAGACACTAACGCCATTAGATTTTTGTTACTAAATGAGCAAAATGCCCTTCAATATTAGGTAAAATAATTTTACTATTAAAATAATTGGATATTAGATAAAATAATTAATTAACTAAATGGATACATTTGAATTTTTTTTCTTATAATGGGAGGCTGTAATGTAAAAATAAAATTAACTAATCATATTTCATCAAATATGAGTAGTTACTAATAAATCTTTTTTTTTAAATTATGTTTTACAAACCTAATATTTTTTGCTTCATGTATCTCGTTCTTCTTCGTTTCTTTATATTTTCTAGCGAAAATGCACTTGTATCTTCCTAACTCATGATTTTGCAAAACAAGAAAAATATTTTTGTTGGTTTCTATGTATTTTTTATGGAAAAAAGTAAATGTTATTTATCATTCAACTATTTTTAAGACTTTTTTGTTATTTTTTTATTTGCGATTAATGTTCAAACAAAATTAGACTCGAGTTATACATACTTTGCTTGAACTTGTATAATACTTATGCATTTTAGATTTATAATCATGGTCCATTGTTTATCTCTCCTACGTGTATTTTGAAAAATAAAAGGCCTCTGTTATAAAATAGAGGTCTAAGTTTTTTCAATGTTTAAAACAATTAGAATAGAAAAAGAAGAAAAAGACTTGGTTGTTAGTTCACCAAATATCTAAGGGCATTCCAGTCATGTAGTAGCAAAATCTAACAGTGTTTGTATCTAGTTAACGGAATGGAGAATGTTAGACAACAATCTGTAAAGTAAGAGCGGTTAGTGCAATTGTCAAAATCTCAGGAGAGGTTCATGCATTTTTCAAAAACCTCAGGGGAGGTCAGTGAAATTTACCCTTAATTAGTTTTATAAGGAGAAAAGCTAGGGGGGATAGGAAAAGTTAGTTACTTGTCCAAGAGGAAAAAAAAAAACAGTTATTTTTTTATAGAGAGATATAGTTGTCATTGTATGTCTTTCCCAGACTTTTCAGCAAGCATTGCAAAAATCCAACCATTCATTTCCAAAAACAAATCCATTAAAAACTCCATCTGCTTTGTTTATCCTTTTTTCCTCACATTCCATAGCTAAAAGAAGGAAAGAAAAAACCAGGAAAAACTCGAGAGAAATCCAGAAAAACCCTTGTCCATTTTCACCTCCAGCCTTTCATTCCTGAAAAGGGGTTCCCCCATTTTCCTTTTTCTCTTTCAGAAACATTAGATTTGAGGTATTATTATTGTTGAGCAAATTTGCCATTGCCCATGTTCATATGTTGCTACATTCTTGATACGTAAAAGTAGTATAATGGTTAGAGAAGAAAGCAGTGTCCAGAAATCGAGGTCTTTTCGATTAAAAAAGATGTTTGAGATTCCAGGAAGACAAGCGCATAGTTATGTGCTCGAAGGAAAAAACGGCGGAGAAGCCATTGACGATAAGCAATTTAGGAGCCACGGCGCAAGGGTTGCGCCGATAGAGTTAATAGGATCTGTGTTCAATCCATCCGGGGAGAAGGGCCCGGTTTCGCGGTTGAGCAAGGAGGGGGGAAGGGGATTGAGTCCCCATAGCAAGGACCAACAGCCTTCAGGTATGCCCTTTTGGCAATCCAAATGTTTCATTCAAACTTTATATCCGCATTTGGTACGTTTTTCAATCTTTATCCAATGTTTTTGTTCCATTTAAGCTTTGATACCTCTCGATGAGAAACCTATAGTTTTCACACAATGCATTGAAAACTTTTCCTGCTTTGATGTTTGAATATATTTGATTGGAAATGTTGTGGCCTTGGATTACATCTTCTTCAAAATTTTGTTTTGGCTTAGACATGGAATTGATGAAGGAAAGGTTTTCTAAGCTGCTTTTGGGAGAAGACATGTCAGGTGGCGGGAAGGGAGTTTCATCAGCTTTGGCTTTGTCCAATGCCATCACTAATCTCGCCGGTAATTACGTTTCGCTCCTAATTCACCGGTAAAAAGTGTCTGTCAATTTGTTCTTCAAATGTTTCCTTGATGGGGAATTTTTCCAAAATCATGTGAGATTCAGATTCTAATTCATGCCACTTTCTCTGGCCATTTTTGGATGGGATGGGTTGCAGCTTCTGTTTTTGGAGAGCAAAGGAAGTTGGAGCCAATGTCAACAGATAGGAAAGCAAGGTGGAGAAAAGAAATAGATTGGCTTTTGTCAGTAACAGATTACATTGTTGAGTTTGTTCCTTCTCAACAAAAAGCAAAGGATGGCACAAATATGGAGGTGCGCTCTCTCTCTCTCTCTCTCTCTCTCTCTCTCTCTCTCTCTCTCTCTCTCTCTCTCTCTCTCTCTCTCTCTCTCTCTCTCTCGTGTGTGTGTGTGTGTGTCCCCCTTGACTAAATACCAAAAATTTGTAGTATCTATAATGTTTCCGTAATCTGGTTCATGTTGTTGACAGATAATGGTGACACAACAAAGAAGAGATCTGCTCATGAATATCCCAGCCCTGCGCAAGCTCGACACGATGCTCCTTGTAAGAATAAGAAATAGTGCGAAGCTCTGTTTGGTGATTGTTTTCGGATTCAGTTTTCAGAATATATTTCTAGAAGAAGTTTGTTTGACTGTTTTCTAACCAGGAAAAACCCATTTTTTCAAAAATCATTTAAAACAGTTTCCTCTTCAAATTATGTGTTGCCATTCAGTTTTGAAAGTTCCTGCAAAATTGATTCTGAAAACAGTAACCACTAACCATGCAGGGTTTACTTTCGTATCTTTCCTGCTAGAAAGGATTATTGTTTCTTCGGTACTAGTTTTTTCTATCTATCTGATCAAAAGAAAATGAACAGGACTGCCTAGATAACTTCAGAGACCAGAATGAGTTCTGGTATGTATCAAGCGATGCTGATGAATCAGAGAAGGGCAACGACAAATGGTGGCTACCGACGGTTAAAGTTCCACAGGATGGACTGTCAGATGTATCACAAAAATGGCTGAAATTTCAGAAGGAATCTGTAAATCAAGTCCTCAAAGCATCAATGGCCATAAATGCTCAAATTTTATCAGAAATGGAGATCCCTGAGAACTACATTGAGTCCCTCCCTAAGGTAAAAGAAGAAAATGAAGTAAAATGATATGTACAAGAAGAAGTCTACAGAAACATAATAACGCAAGGCTAGTTTGGATGGTAGGAACTAAGAAGCATGGACACGTCTTCAAACGTGTCGCACATGCCTAAATACATATCTAATTTTTTATTATATTTTTTTAGACGGACACATTAAGGACATAGGTTAACGTACAATTTTTAAAAGTTGATCCAGAGTCAAAACTTCCATGGATGTGAGTTTGTGAACTTTTGCAGGGGTTGCTGATTCGTACCCTTGTAAGTTGATACATAATACAACGGCATTTTCTATTCTAATTTGGTAGAGAGAATGTTTCTTTCTTCTACCTGAATTCCTAAAATAACTCTATAATATGAATGTATGTTATATTCCACATGTCCGTGTCCTAATTTTTACGGAAATGAAGTATTTGCATGTCTGTGTTGTGTAGCGTCTGTATCGTGCTTCTCAGGGTAGGAATCCTGGAAAAAGTAATTTGATTGCAAGTCCTCGTAGTTCCGAGGTATGGATGAGTTGGGAATGGGAAAGTTAATCCCACATATCCAAGCCGGAATAAGAGCTTGAATCTGATTCCCCCACTTCCTCCTAGTAGTCTCATATCGCAGCTCAATCCATGACACAACTCTACACAGAGAGCTAAACTGTGATAAATTTTCTGAAGAATTGTTTCTTCTCTGGGAAATCTGAATGAACACAAAATAAGAAATCCACTAGACCAACCACTCCATAATGCTATATTCTGCATCGGTATACTGATAGTTGTGAGTAAGCGTAACAAAATCACGCTGATTTCCTCAATTTTTTGCTTGGCAGAATGGGAGATCGTGCCTCGGTGATTTGGTGTACAAGAGCATAACAGTTGAGTACTTCAATCCAGTTGAATTCCTCTCAAACATGGACTTATCAACGGAGCACAAAGTTCTTGACCTTAAGAACAGGATTGAGGGTTCTATCGTGATTTGGAAGAGGAAGATGCACCTTAAGGATGGAAAATCGTCTTGGGGTTCGGGAGTCAGCATGGAGAAGAGGGAGCTATTCGAAGAGAGAGCAGAGACCATCTTGCTCGTGCTTAAACAACTGTTTCCTGGACTTCCTCAATCCGCGCTTGACATTAGTAAAATCCAATATAACAGGGTACGTCAAACATTTATAAGCCTTCTATATGTTTTATCTGCATGACATTTATCAGAGGGTTGATGGTTCTTTTCGAGAATGAAAATGCCGTGGAAACCTTAACAAAATAATGGTAGCACAAACCATAAACAGCTTAAGTATTTCTAAATCACTCAATTTGATTAAACAGAAGTGCCGATGCTTCTAAAACAGTAAAACACAAACCAAATAACCAAACCAAAATACAAACCAAATAAGGTTTCATATTTCTTTAGACAGTATTCATTCTATGGTTTCGTACGACTTACAACGTGGCTGTACTGAGCTATGTTCTAGGGTGTTTCACTACATTTTCCAATATGTTTTGATGGAAATAGTAGAATTTCACATTCTGTTAGTGTTCCATTTCTATTACGTGGGAATGCAAATATTTCTATCGTTCTTCTGGAAATAATTGGAAACTTTCTACCTTGCATGCAACTGTCCAAGCTAAACTAATTAGTCTTTTTCTGCATTTCCTGTCATAGGATGTTGGACATGCTATCCTAGAGAGTTATTCAAGGGTACTAGAAAGCCTAGCCAACACGGTCAAGTCTCGTATTGAAGATGTCCTCTACGCAGACTCGGGGAGTCGTTCCCCTAGCCCCATGGAAGATTCAACCAAGCCAAACGCAGCAGAGACGCCCACTTCAATGACACTATCAGATTTCATGGGGTGGAAATTGGACAAAGGAGATCCAGAGACGAAGAAGAATAACACAACGGGAAATTTAGACAATTCTTTCAAGGATGAAAATGAGAAGATGAGCAAACCTCCTAAAGTTGTGACAGATAAGAAGTTTTCCCACATGGATAAGCTTGAGGCCCTGGCAGGTTTAAGTCCGATGCGGATCTAATGGCAGTAACTGTGGAAACGAAGCTGGAACAGAAACCGAAAGTGAAAGAGAGGAAGTGTTTAACAAGGAAAAAAGCAAAGGACCTTTAGTTTTTATACTTGTGGGTGTAGATAGCTCGGACCCGGTAAGGAGTCTAGGGAGGGGGAATTCCTTTTGTTGTTCTTCCATCCAGTTAGGGATAGGGAAGTACGAGGAATGAATCACCCCTTGGTGTTAGATACATTTCAGAAGTATGCATTTTTTTTTTTTAAATTTTTTTGGGGTAGTTTTGAATCATTTATTCCCTGTTCTTTGATTCCCTTTCCTTCCATGTACCTAAAGAAACAGGTTAACTGCAATACCGCAAGGTGAAAGTTCAGGAAAAAGCAAGTAACATCTCCATCTGCACAGTCTTTTTTTCGTTTGCCAATAAAAAAGCGATGGAGGAGGGGCATCTGCCTTAGGTACCTCCCTGGGCGTTATCGAGTTCAGACTCACGGCAGATCCCTAATGGATCAGTCACCCCTAGGTTTCTACCGCAGCACCAAGGTGGGATCAAAAGAAAGCCTCTCTCATGCGTCATCTGGTTCACAGGACTACTACCACAATGCAAGGAAAAACTTAATCTTTTCCAGCAACCTCTGCTTATTTGACAAAATTCATGTAAAAAGGATTACATTTCCATTTCTGTGGTCTCCGTAACTGTCAAAACCAAATCATATATTAGAATGCGAGAAGGCAAATTTTGGTCGAAAATAACTACAAGATTCAGTGAGACAAAAGCACATTCAAAAACTAAAAATGCAAAGCATCAACTATGTAAGCAAGGGCTTAGATAACTGGACCGTTGCTAAGATTTCCATTTCCTCTTTTGCATAAAAAATTTAAACCCGAAAAGAACGGCAATTAAAGAACATCTAACTCCATCTACGTTTACCGAACACAAACTGGTTTCACATACACTACAAGCATGCTTCATTATATCAAAGGAAGGTCATCTCCTTCAACAAACTTTCTGCTTACACGGTGCCTGATCATATTTACCTAAGGTAATTTTCATGAAGGGAGGGAGAACCTGAAAACAGCCATTTGGAAAAAAAGCAGTATTCCAAGCCTCCATCTATCATCTACATTGCTTGTTTAGTTTTCCGAATGAGTGTCGCAATGTCGCTGTTCTGCACTGATTTCCAATTTAGAGTGTTGCGTTTGGGCTTACGCTGGAATTTGGGGAATTGGCCTTCTTTTGGGGCCACGCCAGTCGACAAGGAAGAGGGAGCTGGCTGCGTTGGCTTGCTCTGAAAAAAAGAAGAAGCCGCATATTAATATAGCTAGAAACAAAAAGAAAATTGGTTCTATAATGAATTCGGAGGGCTAAAGGGAAGGAAGAGGAAAGTAAGTTTTACCTCAAAATGAAACAAAGGATTCGAAGCTTTTGGCCGTGCGGACAGGCCATCGCGAACAGGCAATACTGAATATAGCCATACATATTAAGAGGCATTCAATATTAGATGGAGTAGATCAAGGTTTAAATCATTCTTTCATAGGTAAATCTCATGTTACCTGATGTTGAACTTTGGTTATCTGTTTCTGTACTTGAATCCTTAGCTAGGGATGGCTTCCGGTTGCTTGTGTATAAGAAAAGAGGCACCTCCTCTTCTGCCACGAATTCATTCTTACAAATAGTTTTAGCAGCAACTGGAGACCTGCCTTTCCTGCGCGATATTATCAGAACAATGAACATCAAAATTGTATCTTTCCGTCTGTTATGTTGAGATTATTTTTCCCTCAGAACATGCTTTAGGAGTCTTTTTTTGTTGTTGTTGGAATATTGTAGTTTCTGAAAGAAATTGGCGAAATGCAGTTCTTTTAAAACAATGCATGAGGACCGGTTTTGCGAATGAGTTTTGTAGTTATCGATTACCATCAGAATCTTAACAAAATCTGTACTTTGTTGTCGTTGAAACGTTCTGTGAAGATACTTCAGTGAACGTGGGATGAAACAATGAAACATTTATACATGCCATTGATAAAGTTGCAGCATAACTTATTCACACTACGTTTGAACATACATCAGTAATCTTAGTGGTATTACATCAAACGCACAATGATGCAAAGTTGCAAACTAACAAAGACCTACACGTCCTCATCAACAATGCGGTAATTAGACTGATATTTCTGGTTTGAAAGAACTTTGTTGCGCTCATTGTCTGTTACTTGTCTTCTGCTCACGCCTGCCATATTTGTGGCAAGTTGTAGCACATAACAGCGACGCGCATTAGCAATCTGTTGTTCTCCTTCTTAATCCTCTTCATTGCTTGTTCATAGTCGGTTACTTTTTCCCTTCCTATTGCTAGTGCTCAACCATGTGGAATTCTAACACTAGGTCATGCAGGTCGTCAACCAATCTCTCATGTTGCTCCGCCGTGAACTTCCACTCCAGCCAGAGACTAGCATTATAATCCTTAGAGCATGAGTACATTTCAGATCAGTAATCGTCCTTGAACTCATGAAGTATCCTAACTCAGGGATGTTGTCGACCGCCTACCTGCGGTCAACATCCTCCAGGTACCATTTCAGAGAACCCCACTATCGATATACATTGTCTCAATCACCTATTTAAAGTCAATAAATAGAACGCTCGCAATCTTGAACTGTGTCAATTCACACGTCCACTGTGACCATGTGACACTTAGCACTTCAATCGTCAAAGAGGCTACATGTAGGTGTCCACGATGGCAGGTTTGCCACAGTAGACCACAAAAGGTCAGAACCAGTACGCACTCTTCTTGCATGGCTAATTTGCAAGTTCTTTGCAACCGTGATTTTATAATGAGTTTCAAAAGACGTTACTTTGCCAAATTCTTTCAAAAACTACAATGATCCAACCAGAAGGCCTCATGGTTTAGGTGTTTGGGTACATCACGCAGTTCATTTTCAGATGGACTAATCCAAAAATAAAGTTTTCATTTTCTTGGTCGTCAAAGAATTATTACATAGCCACATAGGTAACATGTAAATTTAACCAAAAGAAAAGATTTTATTTTTCGCAACACAACACTTGCTACTACTTGAAAGTTTTTCATGAATCATAAGCCAAAACCTCCCTTGTTTTAACTCTAACTCAAGGGGTTGGCTTGAAGCCAAGGCCTGACACTCGAGGTTGCTTCCTCTTAGATCTCAACTTCAAACCTCATAGCTGCTATCAATACTTGCGGGGTCAACCAAAGGGAAATTTCTTTGGGCGTTAAATGGTTCCCCGGCTAGTGGACAGTGGGATTTGTCCAAGGATTAGTCAAGGTGCACCTAAGTTGCCCGAAGATCCTGAGTTATTAAAAAAAAAAAACCAAAATGGATTGGATAAAAAATAAAAGAAAATTTACCTCGAAAGTTCCATCGATATCTGGCGATTTACTGATGCTGATCAAGAGAGACAAAAAGGTTTATCAAGAAAAGGTAAATGAGTGCACTAAATCGATTTGTTTTCGGTTATTCGAATAAAATCTCAACCAGAATAGAGAAATGAGGCAATATTCTTACGAGGAAATATGTAACGGGGGTTATATCTTGGAAAGCTTGCGTTCCAACTTACTTTGGTGAAACCAAGTTGGTGACTGTATTGTTGGCAAGCCACGAGTCTCTGTTAAACACCAAAAATATAAACACCCCAGTTCAGTTAATAACTATTCAACTAAGGCTGATTGAACGAACCAAATTGCATGTGTTCGCACATTAGACCTCAACTGACATCAGTCTCTTACGTAAACAAACCAAGCATGAACGTTTTTTCGAAGCTTGCATATCAAGCTCAACAAGCCACTGCTCGGCTAGTTTGACATATAAATGGTAAAAAAATTCTAGCTAGTTGAGGTCGGCGCATGATCGATAATAACAGCATTGTGTTAATACTAACTTGTTTCAGTCCATTAATTCTGAGCTCTGTTTCTGAAAATGCGCAGTCGTTTGAAAGCCGGTAATCTAGATTAGCTGAGACGCTTCCAAGATGATCAACGACTGTGACCACTGCCCTGCATAAGTACTCTTTGGTGTTTTGCACCACACTGGACATAAAAAGAATCGAAATCTTATTTTCTAAACATGTCACCAATTTTGTTGTAATGGGAAAAGATAAGAACACAAGAAAATGCAAGAAAAATGAGACAGAAAAAAACTTGGGGTTCCATAATTAAACTGGAGAAGTGGGTACTTGTTAGTTTTAAATCGCGGTATCGGGGTACCGGTTATACGACCATATATCTGCCGATATCAGACCATATCGGATGATACGTAAATAAATAACAGTATCAGAGGTCTGAAATCCCATTACAGGCCAGCTTAAAAGCACATCAGCTCTTAGTGTAGCTTAATCATAATTTCAACGATATGGTAAACATGTTTATCTTATTCTACTAAAATCTAGAATTTGCAGCACAATTTGAAACTAGAATCTTAAATTGGTATTCCCAGCTATTGCAAACACGCTAAAAAAATTCACATATGGAAGGGTATGTATGCAAAATAGAAGAGGAGAATCACAATCCAAAAAATGCAATGAGATTATGAGAAAGATTTTAAGAACACAAGAAAGACAATAAAAAATAAAATGATTTTCGCACTCTCTTTTTTTATTAGTGCACTCATTTTCTTGTCTTTTAATTAAAAAATGCACATGAAACTTTCACTAAAAGACAAAAAATGAGGTGCCTTTATTAAAAAAAAAAAAGTGTGAAAATCATTTTCCAAAAAACATGAACTAACTTTTTTTTGTGTGCATGGTCAGCACTGACGAATGATGTTTCGCAGTAATCGGCGGCGTAGTGAAGCTGAGAACACAAATCCTTGAGCTCCTAAATACATCCAGAAGCAAAGAAAGCTACAATGAAACAACTGAAACAGAGGGAGAGAAAACAGAGCACACAAAGGAAAAGTTGGAAAAGTTGGAAAAGTTGAACACATTTACACTGACCTGGAGAGATTTGCTAAAGCGTGTGGGATCATCTTCCAATTTGGCTTCTGGGTTTTCATTTTCTGATGATTTGGATGAGTCCTCCATTCTCTCCCCCTCCTCTCTCTCTCTCTCTCTCTCTCTCTCTCTCTCTGGCAAGGTAGAAGCAGAAATGAATAGAAAATAAACAAGAAAACTGTCCGTATTTGTATATCTTATATTAAACTAGTGACTTCTATTGGGTTGACTGCCAGTGGATTTATTATTTTCTGAAGTAACAGAGTAACATGGTTTACATATAGTACTATCATATAAGTTATAGTATAACTATCATATGTATGCTAGAGATGGGGAAGGAATGAGTGATTATTCAGTGCGGTTGGAGCACCCCGTGTGTTGCTGAAAGGCTTTTCCATCGTACATTTACGTGGAGTTCATCATAAATCTATATAGAGTCGATAAGCTTAGTTACGAAATCTGCGTGAATTTGTGGTGGTAAATGTTTGGTGGTGGTGGTCCTTGTAGCACCACTTTGGCTATGCGTGATGCTCCAAGAACAACTAATAATTTTAACTCTAAAGGGGTTTGGCTAAGTCGGTATGAAAAAGTAAAAGAAGCTTGTTTTCCAAAAAGTCACAAATTCGAATCCCATGAAAGATAAACATTCCAAATCTTGAAGCTACTGGAGGTTTGTCTGGTCGTTAACTTTAGGGTTGCAAAAACTAGCCTAGATGCGAGCAAGCTGGCCAGGACATCGGCTTTTAAAAAAAAATTAACAATTTTTGCAAGAAGTGATTAATCAGTGGTGTTCATGGAGCACTTTCACACAAAGAACTCTGCCGAGAATCCCAAGGGGTTTGGCTTGGGACTTAAAAGGACTTAGAAGTTTACTTGCTCTTTCTTAAGGTTACATGTTCGATTCTTCTTGTCAGCAATTCTTAGGTCCACTTTACTTTCACTGCGTGTGAAACTGTTATGGGAGAGATGGTATAAACTGAAGTGTGCGCAAATTAGGCCAGAACACCCTACATAATAAAAAAGCCTGTACCGAAACACATTCACGTGAAGCATCCTATTTAAAGAATAAAACCATTTGAAAAAGCATGTTCTGTACATCCAATTTTTTCCTTACAACAATTATTAGTAGTTGTTTTGTAAGTAATAGATAAAAATAAAAAATAAAAATAAAATAAACTCTCCCCCTCCCATGTTTCTCTCTCTCTTGAAAAATCAACACTCATATTTCTCTCTCCCCCTCCCCCACGTCTCTCTCTCTCTCTCTGTGTCTCTCTCCAACATGGAGGCACAAACACATTTGCCTAAAATATATATTGACTGATACACTTAGAGCACCTCCAACGCTATTCTCTACTTTACCAAGTAAAAAGAATAAAATAAAATAAAATAAAGACAATATCTATTAACGAATTCAACACTACTCTCTATCCAAATAATTATTTTATCATCTACCCATAGAATTGGGTGACGAGAGAGAGAGAGAGTAGCTAGTGGAAGTAGACAATGGCAGGCTTGTTTGATAAAACTGAAAACTGAAACTGAATGCTGAAAAATTAAATACTGAAAGCTAAATGCTGAATTTTAAGTTAAAAAGCTGTTTGGTAAAATATTAAGTACTGAATTAAAAAAATAATAAAGTGGTGGTGACAGTGGCGACGGTGTGGTAGTGGTGGTGGTAGTGTGGTAATGGTGGTGGTGGTGATGGAGTGATAGGGGAGTGGTGGTGATATAGTAGTGGTGGTGGTGGTGGTGGAGTGGTGGTGGTTGTGGCGAAGTGGTGGTGGTGGTGGTGGTGGTGGTGGTGGTGGAGCGGTTGTAGGAGTGGTTGTGGTGATTAAATGCAAGTACACAAGAATTCAGTTAGAATTAAGTAGCTCAAAGCTACTTAATTATTTTCAACTTTTTAGCCTACATTTTGAGTTGCACTTAATTTGTTAAGCAATGTATAATATCATTATCAAACCAACTGAATCACTTATTACTTAATTGATTCATTTTTAAGTGCTGAATTTAGGTTATCAAACAAGCTCAAAGTGTCTAGCAAAAAAGAAAGCCTCTTGGAACATTGAAATTTGAGTTTGATTAGATATAGTAAGCCAACAATGCCCAAGTATTAGAGCCTTTATTTACAAAAAAAAAAAGTCTAGCCTTTTGGATATGCTCGGGCTAGGTTTTTCCTATTTTCTAAATGAACAGAATAGACTAAAAACCTCACAAAAACAAAAATTTTGAGACAAGTCATTCTCCCCACTTACATGAATTAAAAGTCCATTTAACAGAAACAACTAATCTAAATCCTTACGCTATAGATAATCTTTTTAGGAGAAAAACCCACATTTTGTAGAGAATTCACAAAGAGGGATGCTATAAAGCATCTCCCTGCAAAGTGGTATCGAGCGGCCGATCAGGCCATTCGTCTCATCACAGATAGCTTAGATTGAATTTGAGCGCATATAAATTTAAACCGTTCATTTTTCGGTTAAAATTCGAGCCGTCGATTGTCAAGATAAACACCTCGATGCCCGCTTTGCAGGGAGATGCTACGCAGCATCCCCATTCCAAGCAGTCAAGTAGTAATAATAATTTTTCGAAACGAATGGGGCCAGGCGAATGGAGTCCCGTGATTCTCCGTACTCTGTTTTCTGTGAAAACGAATAGAGGAGAAGTAGGAGATTTGATAACACATTACTGAATAGATGAAAGAAACCAACGAAACAAATTAAAGAGATATTTATTCTCTTTTTTATGGCACATGTACAAGACCAAGACAAAAGTGTCTCAGAATTGCTTCTCAGCGCCCCGTGAGTCTTTGTTGGTTCCTTCTCTCTACGTTTTATTAGGATCCGCCGACGCTCTAGTGAGCAAAGTCTAAAAACATTGACGATGTTCGAACAAAATTTGGATAGTCAAAAGTTGTCGTATTACCTTTCGATTATCCATATAAGGGATTTCGAAAGTTAGTGATATAAAAGTTTATAATGATATAATTAAAATTGGATAACAAAAACTTGCCGTATCACATTTTCAAATTACAAGAAACTAAAAGCTGTGAACAAAGAAAATGTTTTTTTGTAAAAATAGTTTTCAAACTAATGAAAACATTTCAGAATCGTTTTAAAAAAAAAAACACACACTTTTTCGATGTGAGTTTTTAAGACAGAGAAGAAGATGTTGTGGTTGGAAGCGTAATTTTCAAAAGGATAGTGATTTTGGCACTCTAAAAATTGATAGAGAGGCTCTAAAATTGAACTGTATTGATATACAAAACGACGTCGTTTTAGAGCCCCTCTATCAATTTTTGAAGTGCTAAAATCAATTTTCTTTTCAAAATTGTGACACCCTGGGACGCAGTAAATTGGAGGGCGGGATGGTGCAGAGCTCATTTTCACCCTCCAAAAGTGTTTGGAATGGTCTGGATTTTAAAAGAACTCTTCCAGGCTGAAAGAGTTATTTTAAATTCTAGACCATTGATTATCGAGACAGACGATCCGGATGAAGCATGCTTGGGGCGCTACATGGTCCCAAAGTCCCAGTAAATTTTAGTGCTTTTAATTAATTAGCTCTCAATCCCAAAAAGAAAGTTGACACACACACAAAGGACAAAAGAAAAGCCAAAAGAATTCATAAGTTTGAGCAAAAAAAATTGAGCACATGACAGCTTTGTAGTTCCTAGGACAAATTTTCTTCTACAGCTCTCTAATTAATATAAAATGTAAAATAAGAAGTCTTTTGGTCTTTATTTTGAGAAATCATGAATTAGTTTTACGGTGTTCAATTTTGGCTGTCCAAATTGGACGGTCCGAATTAAAAATAATCTATTAACATTATAAATTATCTATTAACGTAATAGATTATTTTTAATATGAACCGTCCAAAACACTTTTGAAGGGTTAAGATTACACGAAGCCGTGAATAACTTATTTCTCTCCTTTATTTTAATGTTATAAAAAGACAACTTACAGTTGGTACACCGACAAATTAGTTTAGATAATATATTAGACTCCATTTGTTTGACTTCAATAACAATGAGAAGATCTAAATTTAATATATGTAGTATAAATTTTATCATGGTAATGCCGATGGAATTGAATCTTGATAACATCACCTTCCTTACGGCTCCAAACGAGCCGAGCCAAGCCGAGCTTCGAAGTGTTTGAAGTAGGCTCATTCAAAACGAGTCTAACTTGAGCTCGGCTCGAGTAAATCCAAATAATGGAGCTCCAGCTTGCATCGTATAGTATCAAGGTGTTTGAGCTAGGCTTGTTCACCAAACAAGGCTCTTTTTTATGAGCCTCTGAAGAAGAGTCGAGCTTTGCATATAAGACGAGTTACAACTAACTCAAATTCGACTTGCTTACTAAACGAGTTTAAAATCCAAGCTCACGTATCGATCTGAGCTAAGCCAAGCCCATAAAAGAGTTGAGCATCGAGCTACTCGCGAACAGCTCGGTTCGATTCGGTTGCTCCCTATAATCCAGTGTAGTACATATCCCATGCTTTTGGATATCTCATCCCACAGGTATAGTTAAGTCATGACTTGTAGTATAATTTTAAGAAAAAAATGTACGACAAACGCGTGTCCATGAATACATATGTCTTTTGTCTTTTGTACTAAAATCCAATTGATCCAAACAGTAAGATAACTTAGCATTTGAAAAACCCTATTTTGTTAGGAATCAAATGACTTATTGTAGATTACACGTTAGATAAAATTAATTTAAGGAATTGGATCATCTCTCGTTCTTAATTTGAACAATAGGAGTTTATGTACAAATTCGAACAATAAATTATATATCAATTTTTTTTTTTTTTAAGATTATCAATGTATGATTCATTTAAACTACCACATCAAGTCCACAACTTAGACGGAGAGAATTGGAACCCTTAGAATAAATGGCAAAGTTCTTAAATACTATACACACCCCTCGTGCATTCAGGACGCAAGCTACAAACAACCCATGGTATAGAGGTGCCACCTCCTGCCAGTTATTCACGAGTCTTCGAAGGGGACACAAGCTTAGTCACATTATGCGAGAGCAAAAGTGTGAAAGCGCCTCTTGTAAGCATTCCATAGTTCTAATATTCGCAAGTACGAAGATAAGTGCGCAGTGCGAAAATTGAGCGCAGGTGCCTGAGCAGTTTAGAAGGATTATGTGAGTTAGGGACAAAGGGGAGGCATTTGGGGGTTGGTTCAAATCCAACATGGGGATAATTATTACTCCCTCCGTCCCTAAACAAGTATTCGGCACGCAAAACTAAGCCTTCAAAAAGATGCATTTGTTTCGGTAAAAAAATTAATTTTTTTCACAAATCAATAAATAGCAATGAGTTCTATTAAATTGTGAAAAAAAATTAAATTTTTTAATAAAAAATATGCATATTTTGTAAAGCTTAGTTTTGCGCGCCGAACACTTATTTAGGGACGGAGGGAGTAGAACGCGGGAGATGGAAAAAGGCTTCATGTTGTTTTCATCCATCTCTAGCTACATATTTTTCTGCAAGAAAAGAAAATACAAGTCTTGCTGCATCTAGGTAAAATCTTAGGAGAGGTTGAACTATTCAGTTGGTAAGATCTTTCAAAAGTGCAACGTGCAATCGGTCGTCTGTTCAGGAGTGGAGCTAGGATCATCGGGTGGTGGGGTGACGGTCAAAAACCTAGGCAGTATTTGTGAAATTTCGCAAGTGAGTGCGGCCACTCGCCACTATGTGGCTCCGCCCTGTGTCGATTTGGACGATGCATCAAACTTGAAGAAATATTTAAAAACAAAAAAACAAAACCAATGTATGACCCAATAGAAACAAAGGAAAAAGTAGTAGTAAATAAATAAACAAAAGGAAAACAAGGAAAAATAACAACAAAAAAATAACAAAAAGGAGGAAGAAGAAAGAAACAATAGGAAGATTAAAAAAAAGACAAAAAAAAAAAAGGTACAAGAGTACTCAAACTTGTTCATCTGTTCTAGTGCATTTAATGTGTATTCCCCATAGATCAAACTTCTTCAATCTTTTCCCTGTTAGTTACCTCAGATCATCAACTATCATTAAGCTTCTATGTGCTTGTACAGAAAGAATTTGGTCAGACAACAGCCTCAGAGGCTCAGAGCATTCCTCTCTTTCCTTGAGAAGAAAATACTCACCAAATCATTGACCAACCACAGCTATTGGTAAACTGCGTTAAGAACCTATTAGTCTTTGATTCAACTAAGCAAAAGTAACCATGAGTTACACCAGAGCCCAGGGCCAGCCCTAGGCATAGGCCCACCAGGCATCCCGTTTTGGACCCAAAAATTGGACCCCGAAATAGTACTCCCTCCGTCCCTTTTTAAGTGTCATGTTTCGTAACTCCAACTTATTAAAAAAACACCATCATTACACCTTTCACATCAACTTTTTCCTCCATTTTCCCTACTTACCCATCATCATTACACTTTTACTCACTAACTTTTCAAAATAAAATCTACTTTTAGGGACAAAATAGACAATACACCAACTTTTATCCCTCCTAACTTTACAAAATGGATACTTATTAAGGAACAGCCCAAAATGGAATACTGAACACAAAAAAAGAGACGGAGGGAGTAGAATATATTAAATATTATGTACGTGAAGAAAATTAAAACTAGGTTATTGTGGCATAATGGTTTGGTGCGCGTGTAATTCGTGTAAGGTCATGAGATCAATACTTGGCATCTTTGCTTTTTTAACCACAACATTAATTTGCTTCTTTTGTTGAACAACTAAATAATATAGTAACATATTAGAGACCCCATTTTCAAATACCGCCTAAAGCCTCGAAACACTCAGGGCCGGGCTTGCCAGAGCCTCCTTGACCATGTCAACATGTTGCAGTAAGTATCACAATACTATCGAAGCGAATGAATGTAAAGATCAGTCTGCAGACAAGAATATACGCAGTGAAGATACAGGAATACTCAACTGAGAAATAGTTACCGGCCTTGTTCGCTCCCACTCGGGCATAGATGGGGGAAAGGAAAGGCGAAGGCAAAGACAAGGCAAGGCAAATAAATAGACGAAACATTTATGTTTCCTAGTTAACCGAATCGAAGAAGTAGTGGAATCCTTAAATTCCAATGCTCCCACCAACATATACATAAAGCACACCAAAACATCTTGAAGTATTTACTAATAAACAACCCTAATCATAAATTGTTACAACCCCTGTGGGAAATCCCCATAATCACATTTTCATACACTCTCAACCACTTTTGACATTCCTATTCTGATCCGGATACGTTTTTGGTACGTTGTTTCCAAAAAAAATTCCAAAATGTTTTAGAAGCTTTTCCTCTTCCTAGCTAACTGACACAACAGACTGAACAAATTTTGATCCCTAGGAGAGGGAGAAACAAACTCCAACCTCCAAACTTAGATGGCCAAATTGAATTTTATCTAACTATACCTATCAATCAAACCCTAACATTGAGGGAGAAAAACTTGATCTGCATCTGAAATCCTCATGAGTTTCAACTGCTAATTTGGCATTGAGGATGCTTCATGAGCTTCACAACTCTCAATGTCCAGTGTCATTCAAGCTCCTGACATGTTAGCTGTATAGTTTATATTTCAAAATCAATCACACAGCCTCCGAGCTTCTCAGCAGCCTCAATTTGTGGCAGGATTGTTGGATCCTTTCGGATTGAGGGCAAGGTTGTTGATAATATATTTTTGATATTCTCGTAAAATTCATCAAACTGCTGTTTAGAGTCGCCGTCTTTATTTTTGTTGCCATCATTAGATAGCATCGGCATTGCCTCAGTTTTGGTTGGAGTGTCTGAGCTTTCACTTCCTTTATTGTAGACTGGAGATTGCGATTCTGTATTAAGCATTTGAATTCACAATATCAATGCATTTACTCAATCTGGCTACAAGAAGAGATTAAAAGGTAAATGCGGGCTTAAGTTGTAACAATTCATATACATCAAAGCAAAGCAAGTCTGATGTCCTAATCTGTGTGATGTGCTTCAACATGAAAGATGAGACTTGTTAATGACACATTAATCCTACGTAGCGTCAAAAAGACTATATATTCAATAGCTTAAAAGGTCAATGCATCAACCAAATAGTAATTGCAGTCAATTAAAACTAGTAAAATAGATAATAAATCCGTTAAGAGGAAATATTCCTGCCAATCCATACATACACAACATACATGATCCAACACAAGGTTTAAAAAATAAGCGAGTCTAGAGGACGAGGGATGAATAGGTGAAGATCTACATGGTTCTACGTTTATCAGTGTATCATGAATGTTTTTTCCCTGACTAGTAATGTGTTTTTAAACAGTAATATGAATGGGTAGCAATGAAAGAAATTTCTGTCTTCCATGTAGCAGCTTCCTAACAAATAAAGAAATCACAAACTTGCTCGGATAATTTTCTGACTAGGACTCCTATGAATCTCGGACATGACGTGCCTCCAACTTATAAGAGTCAGTGCTTCTTAGACAAATTAGAGTACAAAAACTAAATATTAAATGTGCTATAGTGTACTGACCCAATGTTATATGATATACTTATTGATGGCATTTGATCGTATTTAATCATGTGACATTGTTATTGAGAGTTCCACAATTTTTAATCAATCAAGTTTTCAGAGCTGCATTCTGTCATGGAAGTAATGGTTCTCCTTGTTCTTTCTTGTTTTTACACCCAAATAAGGGGGTTAGGTTGGTCTAACGTCTCTCACTTTTTTTTGCTACGAGCATGCTTGGCAAAGATGGATTGAAGGAAAGAAAAGGAGCACACTTGAGGCAAGATGAAGTAAATTGTTTTGAAGATACATCATTGAGGATGGATGCATCACAAAACAAAAAATATGATCTAGTCATAGCCAATTATGAGAGAAACCAACATGCATAATTACAATAACCATTATGACAAATTTTGGCAGAAGAGAAGATTTTGAGTTGCCAACGCTAATCGTAAAATGCAGATCTTTCCTTACTGAACTTGAAGATTACCTTCGTGTAAGGTAGCAGTTGCTTGTGTTGCTTCAGGCGAGTGGTTACCTTCGTGTATGGTAGCAGTTGCTTGCGTTGCCTCAGGCGAGTGATTACGTTCATGTATGGACGCAGTTACTTGTGTTGCCCCAAGTGAGTGATTGTCTTCATGTATGGCAGCAGTTACGAGTGTTGCACCAGGTGAGTGATTGTCTTCATGTATGGTAGCAGTTACAAGCATTGCACCAGGTGAGTGATTATCTTCATGCATGGTAGCAGTTACTTGTGTTGACCCAGGTGACTTACCACGTGTAATACATAACCATGTTCTTTCCCCTTCATTGTCATGCTCTGAAGCAATTGGAATATGCCAGTGACCTTTCTCTGACTCCTGTTAAGGTAGAATATTACTCCACAAGTAAAGGTATGTATGATTTGGTTAGCTCTAGAGCACAGAACACACAATCGTATCCACTAACCCATAAACATGCTTACACAGATAACAAGAACTAATTCACAAATAGCAGAATAGAGGATCCGGACCTGAATTACAATAGAGTAAGGAGGCGGCATGTGGATCACCAGACCATTATCAGAAAAACTGAAGCGCACCTTCCAGTAAGAAAGACGCAATTCTTTGTTAGAAAACTGCATAAGTTAGATTAAAAAACAATAATTCAAATGTCAGTTTGGTAACACTGCCAACTTTCTGGTTTCTGTTTTCAGCTTTTTCTATACAAAAACTCAAAAACCAAAACTATGTTTGGCGGACACTAGTTCAAAAAGTTGCTTCAAGGGAGTAGCCAGAGTTGGTGGCTGGATGGACGAGAGGTCGTTGGAAGCTTGCCAGGTGGGGGAATGGGTGGAGGCAGGAGAGGTCATAGGAGATGATGGCCAGAGTTTCGCCATGAGACAGTGGCCAGTGGTTAAAGGTGGGGGCTCAGGTGGTAGGTGGTGGAGGGGGAGGAGAAAATGAATAGTGGCTCTTACAAGCAGCATAAACATCTTTTTCTACTCCCCATATATTTTTCAAAAGATCTTGACGGTGAAACCATATACCAAACACACTACTGTCACAATTTCAGAGCATGAACATAGAAGACAGAAAATAGAAGATTTTCCAAACATAGACATAGTATTCAGGTTAAAAGATCCTTCAGAAACAGAGCTGGCGAATATAAGTTAGGGAGAAGACAGCCATAGGAGCAATCTATTTATCCTCCTTTTTGTTTAATTTTTTTTGTGTTTTTGTTTGGGAGGGGGTGAACATAGGCAGAGCATCAGTCAAGAAAATGGTGATCCTATAAACATCTTGGACGTACTCAGCCATATTTGAACTCTTAGAGGCAATGATAGTAATTTTTTTTTTTATCAGTACAGTCATAGTAGTTTTTTTTTTTTTTTTTGAACAGACAGTCGTAGTAGTCGGATTAAGCAAAATATGGTCCTATTGCCTGAGTAAAAATTGCCTACTTATGAGATTTGTTTTTGAAGATAATTACTTACTTGATGCCTTTCTTTCCATCTGGGGAAGAAATCATTTCCCAGAAGGTGAAATAAATGATCTCTCATCTCATCGTTGGTCACAATTAAGCATTTACACTTTATAGCTGCATACAGCCAGTACCTAAAGTAAAGGTTATTAACCATGGAACTTTAAATGATGAATCATCAAGAAATATGTTCAAAGATGTACAATCAGAAACAAAATTGCTAAATAAAAAAGAAGACCACGACTATCTCACATATATGTAATAGGTGTATCTCACCAATCATCATTTGACCCTGTCGGAGTGGCATACAGTGCATCAACAGTTTTCCATTTGTCAATCAGTTCCACACATACTGGTTTATCCAACTGATAACCAGTGAGACGTCTATGATAAAACACAATGAGTGGCCACTTTTTCGAAGGAAGCAGCGGAAGAACTCCATTCACAACAGCATTTACCTAAAGGCCCATCATGAAAAGTATACCAATTACTCAATGAGAGGAATCCAACCAAAAATTCTATATGCACTTAAGAAACTTTCCTTACATGTAGTGTCTGCTCCAGAATTTTTAATAGGTTCATCATTTAAAAATTTCATTGGAAAACCATAAATATAAACTGAGATTTGATGTAAAAGGTTATAAAAAAATAAACATGTAAATGCATACAATACGACAATTTCTGTCGCGAGTTTTCATATGTTGTCATCAATGCTATCAAACATAATGTACCTAACCAATCAATCATTCATCCACTGATCTTCTTATTCAATTATGCAGTTATATTTTAATACTGAAAAGCTTCTTTCCAGTGTTAAGACTTGTGATAGTTAGCTCAACGGTACTCCCAAAAATTTGCATCACTTAGTAGATATATCACTTGCTTCTCTGGGTTACACAAGGAGAGAGCCTAAGAAATATTGTATGGGGGATTGGGCCTAAAAATGATTACATTATGGATTGGTCGAAGTTAAAGTGGTGTTTGGAGTAACGAAATGGGTTATGATTGCGAAGCGAAGTCCCACATCGCCTAGGTACCAAAGAAATATGAAATAAATAAGCGTAAGGGCATATCCTCACTTCACTAGCTAGCTTTTGGGGTTGAGTTCTACCCAAGACCTTGTAACATAATATCAGAGCTAGGTACCAGAGAAGGGTAGGGTGTGTGTCTCTGGCTTGCACGTGGTAGGTGCTGCAGAGTGAGCACGCTACGCTTGAGGGAGGGTGTGAAGCAAAGTCCTAGATTGGCTGGGTACCAAAGTAATATGAAGTAGAGAAGCGTGAGCGCATTCTCACTTCAACAGCTAGCTTTTGGGATTGAGTTCTACCCAAGACCGAGTAACAATGATATCAACGGAAAATACTTCTATGACACTTGAAATGGATTAGCAGAAACTATAAACCTACAATGCAGGAGTAATTTTTTTTTTTTTTTTTTTTGAGTTTTCATTTTTCATTTGAGAATGTTCAAGTGAATACCCTGGTCAACATTTCCACCAGCCCCTGCTTCGATGATTTGGATTTCCTTTTACCAAGAGTGCCAACATTCGCTCCATCTACAACTGCTTCAAAAGGTCCACATCGGTCAAGCCATTTCTGCAAAAAAAAACCCCACAAAGTTTCCATATTAGTTTACCAGACCAAGTTATAACCCCACACTAAGTATAGTAACGATATCGCAGGCTTCTGATACCTGAAACTGCCGGAAGCTTGAGTTTTTCTCTCTCTGTGCAGCTAGAGATGCGACCGACTTGGCAAATTTTTCAGTTTCTACAGGATCAAGATCTACTGTTGCCAACTTCTGCCCACAACACCTGCACAAGCCATCCGTCCCAACAGACGTGCGGAAAAAATTCCATTTCCCTTTACCTAACCAACCTTGTCCATGCCACCCCCCACCTCCATTTTTAATTGCTTCCTGTATGAAATTTTCATCCACTTTCCTTTTCCCTACTTTTGAAGCTACCTTGCTTGTGAACCATTTCTCAAGCAAAACCGCTATAGAGGGTGAAACTTTCCGAACAATTTTTCGAAACCTATGTAACAAATAATAAACTTTATCATTTCTGCCTGCTTCTATACTTACTTTTAAGAGAGCCCCCAGTTCTGGCTCTTCTGGGTATACACCATGCTCCAACATGTGTTGTTCAACAGAAAACGCTTTGTCAACATCTCCACAGTTACAGAAAGCAGACAGAGCCGGATCATACGATCTCAATCGAGGGTTTACTCCACGCGGCTTCATTTGCTTTACTATTAAAAAGGCCATGTCACCGTCACCCAATGCCATACAGAGTCTAGCAACAGATGTAAAACTTGCTTCATTCATCGGGACCTCGTTGCAGCACATTCTATTACAAATTTCGAATCCTCTCAAAAGTGCATACTCATTGATCATGGTACTACTCGCCTCAATGTCTAATTTTTTTGTGTTATCGCCGTCTTTGATATCTCCAATTTCTGAATCACCAATTCCCATATCGTTTCTCCCATCCTTAACCTGAGGATTTGGCTTCCCATTGTCAACCATTCCAATTTCGTTCAAACGGAAAAGCATATCGTAATTCTCGTTTCCTACTTCAGTTAGAACCCAAATATAGTCCATTTCCATGGCACCCGAATCGATCCATTGGTCAAGGGATACAACGAATTTACCCAAAACTTCTGTATCCGAAGTAGAAACCTTACCAATAGGGTCCAAAGTACTCAAACTACGACCACCACTCCCACTCTTCGCGGTTTGAACACCACCAGTAGCTGCAGAAGAACAAAGATACAGCAGAAGAGTATAATGGGACTGGTCCATTCTTACACCTTCTCTCCGAGCCGAATCGTACAGTATAAGTGCACCCAATACATCTCCCATCTTGGAGCACCTATCCAACCCATGCTTCAACATAACCTCCGGCGGATTTCCCTTACCTTTCTTGCCCTTACCTTTCTTATCCCCTTTCTTCCTCCTATTCACTCCCAACTGCTTACCAAAACCCTTCTCAATCTTTCCATTACTCTCCCCATTACTTCCAATCAAATTTTTCTCAAAATATTTCCTTATACTCTCCAAAAACAGATTAGAAAACTCAAAACAGATTCCCCTTTTTTCACTAGAATCCAATCTTTTCGTCGTATCCCCGTCCCTTGTGGCACCAGTCAGTTCAGGGTTTTCCACCTCTACTGAACTAACACTCTTTCTACGGGTTTTTCTGCCTACCCTTTTCCCATTAGCACTAGATTGAGAAAACCCAGATGAAGTTGCTACATTATTGCTATCATTCGAGGTTTCACATGGGATTTCTTGGTGTTTCTCGGTCAGCGTGGCGTCAACGCGGGCACAGGGTGTTCGAAGTGTAAGAAGGGGTGAGAAGCGTGGTTGGAGTGGAGGGCGTTGTTTAGGTGGTGAGAGAGTGAGGGGAGAAGGAGAGGGAAAGTGGAATTTGAAGGAATTGTTGAAAGTCCATGGAGACTTACAGAGAGTGCTGGAGTAGGGTTGCGTCTGGCGCTGTAGAGGGTTGGAGGTGGAGAAGGCCATGCGTGGCCGTTGAGGAAGAGAGGAGCTTTATCGCGTTAAAACCAGTGCAATATACGAAGTGGAAAGTTCGATGGACGGTCATACGGTCATGTATAAGGGGTTAGTTAATTTTAAATTTTTGACAGAATCAGACTGAGCATTTTATAATAGTAATCGAGGGAAAGTCTTCAATACACACCCTTTTAAGATGTGTACCATATGTATTTATTGTGTGGTTCATATTGTGCCGCCTCATAAAAAATTATTTGTAGAACCGATCATTCATAACATTTTATTTCGTATCATAACTTTTATACTAAAAATTCGTAACTTTTCAACAATATGATTCGTAACTTTTAGCAATAGATTCGTAACATTTTGGTGTATTTCAATAAGGGTGCATATGATACACACCCAAATAAGGAATGTATATTGTAGCACTTCGATGTCTAATTAAGTTAATTTTTGTACGGATAAGCTAACAATTTTGAACCTCTGGTATTGGCACTATAAGTTGAACAATTTAGATTCTAACTGTAACGCCCCTAATTTTGGGAACGTTAAAAGGGAAATTTCATTGATAAACTAAGTAGAGTCTGGCTCATTATTACATCATAATCTCCATAATAGAAGGGAGGGAACTAAGGTTCCTAACTACAGCTCCGCCAATTCTTCCATCCTAGCCAGCTCTTCAGCTCCAAATGTCTCCAAGGTGTACAGCTCACCCTGTTCATCTATAAGGTCTGACACATTATACCGGCGTCGCCACCAATATAATATGTCAGAGTCACCAAAGATAACACCGTGAGCTTACAAAAGCTCAATAGAATAACCAAGCCCACTAACCCTTAACTTATAAACAATATATCAAAAAATCAACAGAGTACAAGTAGGTTTAACAAAAACGATTAACGATAACACATCCATGTTCACTAATCAAGTATCGTTGGTGTCCATATTTTTCTGTGTTTCTCCTACGCGACTCATCGTAGACTGTGTCTCCATTTTCACTTTTCATAACCAAATCAACATTTTCAAAACTGTTTTTAACACACCCAACCTCGGTTCCGCCGTTCCGGGTTCCCGAGTATTCTCACAATGGTTCCGCTGCACCGGGTTCCCATTGGCACACTTAGCATTGGCTCTTCTCCGCGGATAACCAAGCCACACACCCAACCTCGGTTCCGCCGTTCCGGTCTTCCGAGTATCCTCACAATGGTTCCGCCGCACCGGGTTCCCATTGGCACACAAAACACACACCACACAATGGGCTACCATGTCCGGCCACATTGTGGTTTCCAAAAGATTTCGCCTTTTCAAAAACACGCATTTTTATTAACCACACCCTAGGTGTCATGTTTCTAACTTTCTCGATTTCCGTGTCTCGTTTTCATGCATAGACTCCGCGGTAGGACTTATCACAAAAGTAAACATTCACAAAGGTAAACATAAATCATTCTTTGAAATCATGAAGCTAATCCAACTTAATATTGCTAAGCATGCTTGGAAAGATCAAAATATAACTACTTCAAGTCAAGCGTTAAAATCTTCTTTTTCGAAAATCGTTCTATCTTCCTTTTTGAGAAATTCAATACAACATATGTTTATTTAGGACCAAGTCATTTATCTAACATGCTCATATCTCCATTAGTGAGATGAACTTATTGACAATCATGCATTTTAAACGATAAGCATATCTACTTGAAACCAAACAATAGATAATCTTATCTACGATATTGCTATTTTGTATCAAGAACATTCTACTTTCAAATGTACGATTCTATACTATATATAGAGTTATTGGACTAGGGATTCTACTTATACTTAGGAAAGTGAGGAGAGAAAATCTATTTTGATCCGAAACTAGTCGGGGCCGAATAAGCTAGTTAAAAGTTTTCTACGGGCGGTAAAACTCACAAATCTGGACCAAATTTTGGATGGCAGTAACTCGGTCAATATTTGGCCGAATATGATCGTTCTTGGGTCGAAATTGAAACTCTTGAAGTGCTCTATAACTTTCATGAAGGAAGTTGATCCTAGAAACTACTTTAGGTAGGAGAAAAATGGTGATAAAGGCAGAGATAGTATGCTGTCTGGAAATAGAAATTCGAGATTTTTACTGAATTTCGGATGCCAATATCTTTGTCATTTCTTCACTGATTGGGATGGTTCTTGGATTTAACTTGAAGGTTTCGAAGTGTTCTACAATTTTTCCGAAGGGAGTTGGTCCTAAAAACTAACTTAAGAAGGAGAAAACTGAGGATTTTCAAAGGGCAGTAGGCTGCCTAGAAAAACAGAAATGGTTTCTAAAGAGAAGTGAGAGAAGGTGTGAGTTGGAAGGGTGAATGGGAGGTGCTATTTATAGCAAAACTTGGGCTCTTCCTTTTCCCCCATGGCTGGCCATATCTCTCTCTCTCTCTCTCTCCCATGGATTTGCTTAATTGTTTTGTCATTTTAAGCCTTTCAATCAAGTCATTGGCTTCCATGACTTGTCACTTCCATTTGTAGGCCAAATCTTAAGCTATCATAAAGGGCTTTTGACTAGTCTAGTCCTAAAAGAGGTTGCTTGTAAGAAAGAATAGAATCATTGTACTTTGGAAGACTAGAAATGGGTTGGCATGGTCAAAAAATAGGCTTAAGGCTATAAAGGTTACTTGTGTAAGTAATCAAAACACAAGCACACACTCCACCTCACTCTCTCTCTCTCTCTCTCTCTCTCTATGTATGTCTAGGTATATATATATATTAGTACACCTAGGTACATAAGGGTTATGGGTTTTCAAGTGACAATTCAATGGAAAGAATATGAGTAAAACTTTCCTAGAAAGTGCATCTATGCATGGCAAGGCTAAGGTTGCTTTCTTTTGGAGGCAAAATGATGAGATTCCTTGGCCCATGATTTTGTATTGTCAAATAAATGCTTCATTGGCAACTTAATTGCTATTAACCAATGGTCAAAAATTCTCCTAGCATTTATTAACCATTGGTTAAAGAAATAAAAAAGGTAAGTATGGGCTTGAATGACTAGTCAAATCTAGGTTCTCATTATGGCAAGTCTAAGGTTGCTTCTTTTGGAAGCAAAATGATGGGATTCTTTGTATGACTTGTCTTGTCATGCATTTTGGCAAGTCAAAGGTCTAATAACCAAGGGATAAAAATTTCCCTAACAATTATGGACCAAGGGGTATAGGTAACAATTTGATATGACTAGTCATGAGAATCTATTGTTCAAGGGATAATATTTTCTCCAACAATTATGGACCAAAGGTTAAAGTTTTCCCTTGCCTTTATTATCCAATAGGTAGGGTAAGTAATGATACTAGGTAAAGTGAAATGACTAAACATAGGAATAAAATGATTACTCATATAGTCTAATGGTTCAATAGGGTTCGGAAGGTTTCATAAGGCTCAAAGACGGTCAAAAAGGTCCATCTCGGGTTAGAAAATTGTAACTAGATTGAAACAGTAATTAGGGTTTTCTAACGAATTGGTTGGAAACTAATTCTACTTGTCAAGTAGGATTTCTAGTCAAAAAATATAATTTAAAGATTTTATTTAACTCACTAGAAAAAAATACAAGCGCTTCTACAAGCATACTTGTCTTTAGAAAATGACTAGATTGCTCGGCGTGAAAATATATAATTTTATAAATCTCAAATCTAATTATGACGGATTATTAAAATTAAAAAGAAATTTTTAGTAGCAAATCCAAGTAATTAAAATAAAATTTAAATATTTAACGAAATTTTTATTTACCAAAAATCAGGGTCGTTACACTAACGATAAATGCACGGTAAAACTTACAATGGTGGTGGCAGAACCCGTGCTTGTTCCCTTTCGGGCAAAACCCATGGGTGCACTCCAAAAAAAAAAATACTAAAAATTTTGATCATCAAAAAAATGGGTGGTTAATAGTACCAAACAAAATATGTAACTAATACAAATATATATATATATATATATATATATATATATATATATATCGGGACGGTTCAATGGATACCCAAAAAAACACCTAAAAAAATACTCTAAATCTCTATCTCATAGTTCCCAATCAAATTTTTATGATCCGAATCGTTCAATGTGTGCAGAATGTGATTTTAAGGGTGTCCACGAGAAATTAGCAAATAAAATGACCGGAAAAGGCTTGATTTGAGCAGTTTTTATTTGAACCGTTCAATAAAAAACTTTTAGAAACTGTTCAGATCAAGCCCTTCCCTATCATTTTTTTTGTTGATTTCTTGAGGGTATCCTTAAAATCACGTTCTGATCACATTGAGCGGCTCGGATCAGTAAAATTTGATCGGGAACTATGAGGTGTTTTTTTATGTGTTTTTTGGATGTCCCCGGAATCACCCCGTATATATATATTGGTATGTGTATGCGTAATTAAAATGAAAATGTGTAATTATATTGGTATTTATCTCACACTTCGTCGTTAAAAAGCAATGCATAACTGATACAATAAATAAATATGCATGGCGTAAACCAAAAAAAAAAAAAGAGCCCCATGCACCAAAAATATGCACATCATCCTCCAACTCTTGGAGACTAGGAGTAACATACACTTCTAAGGTACGCGGTACATCCGTGCGTAGATAGCCAAATAAATTCGTGATATATACCAAAACCATGCGTACACCATAATAACATGTAGTAACATTTTTGTGATAGCTTTCTCCTAAATTTAGAGGCAACTTTTGTCACTTTCTTTTTCACAGTATCTTCAAATTAAATTCGTGTCAAAAATAAAATATTGCTAGAAATGAAAAAAGTACAAACTTTCATTGTATTTTGGTTCATCGTATGATTCATATAGGAACTTTCTGCAATATCGATATATATTTCTGCTATACTTTATCGATTTCTTCCGTCAAGACGAACAATTAATTTCAAAAAATTTGACAATTTCTTTTTCTCAATGAACACCAATAATCCAGCTGTATGTAGGAACAATGAATTTGTCAACACTTTTATCCTTAAACCATTCAAGCTTTGCTTTTGTTTATACTTTACTTTCAATTGCACCTGCCACCCATTTGCTTCCTCACTCTCAAATTTGAATTTTGAACTTATCTTTGCATTATCTCCAAAATATATATATACGGACTTTACGGAGTATTAACTTTTACACATAACCAACATCATCAATCCAAATCAAAAGACGGAAATCATTCAGTGATTGAGGCCCTGAGAGGGTTTTGGCTTCCATGAATAGTAAAACACAAGTCATACCATCTAGAATTCTGGCCAAAGCCACCCAGGTTTCTTCGGCATCGGTCGACCATCCCCATGTTAAAAGTACAAGAATACTCAACTCATAAGTAGTTAGGGACTTAGGGTAAGGCAAAGGCAAATGTAAGGAATAAATAGACGACACATTTATGTTTCCTAGTTAACCGAATCGAAAAAGTAGCGGAATCCTTAAATTCCAATGTTTCCACCAATATACACAGAAAGCACACCAGAACATCTTGACGAATTTACTAAATAAACCAAAACATGTGTTTGGTTGGGAGTTTAGTTTATTTTAGTTTTGGTAGTGGGTGGAGAGAGAAATAAAATAATGATTGAATATAGGGGTAATGATTAGAGAACGATAGAGAGAGATGAGAAAGTAATAATTGGAAAAATAGGATAATGATTGAAGAAAGAAATAGGATAATGATTGGAAACAAAACTAAAACTAAAACTAAACCTTTAACCGAACAAAGCCTTTACGACCTTCCCATGATCACATTTTCATACATTCTCAATCTCTTTTGACATTTCTATTCTGATCCGACTACGTTTTCTGCACTTTGTTTCCGAAATGTTTCCAAAATGTATTTTAAGCTTTTCCTCTTCCTAGCTAACTGACACAACAGACTGAAAATAAATTTTTATCCATAGGAGAGGGAGAAAAAAACTCCAAACTTCAAAATTAGATGGCCAATTTTGTCTATAATTTACACCTCACAATCAAACCCTAACACCAGGGAGGGAAATTTGATCTGCATCCGAGGTCCTCATGAGTTTCCACTGTTAATTTGGTTTCAACTGTTGGCATTGAGGATGCTTCATGAGCTGCACAACTCTACAATGTCCAGCAAGTGTCATTCAAGCTCCTGACATGTTAATTGTATACTTCATATTTCAAAATCAATCACACAGCCACCGAGCTTCTCAGCAGCCTCAATTTGTGACAGGATTGTTGGATCCTTTGAGATTGAGGGCATGAGTGGTGATAATATATTTCTGATACTCTTGTAAAATTCGTCATTCTGCTGTTTAGAGTCGCCGTCTGTATTTTTGTTGCCATCATTCAATAGTATCGGCATTGCCTCAGTTTTGGTTTGATCGACTGAGCTTTCAGTTCCTTTATTGTAGACTGGAGATGGCGATTCTGCATATAGCATTTGAATTCACAATATCAATGCGTTTACTCAATCTGACTACAAGAAGAGATCAATACACAAATGCAGGTGTGAGTTATAGCAATTCATATACGTCAAAGCAAAGCCAGTCTGATGTCCTAATCTGTGTGGTATGCTTCATTCAACATAAAAGATGAGACTTGTCAACAAATGTCCGAGAATATTGTATAGCAGTTTTAGAGTTGTGTGGTATACTGTTGATGATATAAATAAAAAAGTAGGTCACGTTACCACAACTCAACACTTTTAAATGAGTTATAGTAAACAATTCAAGATATTTATACCTAATAAGATGTATACGCACATAGAGCTGTACACAGTAATAGTAGCATAGATTGATCCGCAATTGCGTTACTGGTCTGGAACAGTAAAAAGTCTTACCCACATGGTGGATAGATAATAAACAAGTCTTAACTCGATTGCTGGAGTTACACTATTGAACATTGGTAAATCATGAAGTAAATATTGATCTGTGGAGTTGTGGTTTTACTCAGTTCAAAGATGAGCGTAACCGATCGTTGGATAACCATTAGGTTAATTTTGAGTTGTTTGGCCGAACTTCAAGTCGTTCGGATTAAGCCGAGGCAAAAACCCCAATTTGGGTTTAAGCTCGGGGGGGACCGAAGGTCTGGATGGGCTTTTTGATGGCTGTCGGGAGGGCCTAAGCGATGGCCAAATGGCCGAACCGTGTGACTGAAATCGCTTGTTTAAAAAGTTAAAGATACAAGTTAAAGGAATTTGCTCATAGGATAGACAACAGAGTTTTCTCATTAACTTTTAACTTTGGAATCGATTAAAAGCTTTTTGTAAAAAAAAAAAAAAGGATAAGGCTGAGATGAACTCAAGCCGAGCTAATGTCCCCATGGACTTCTTGAAAAACTGGAAATAGCATAGATATGAGCGAAAGGTGTGTCTTTGGGTTCTTTAGAGATAGGCTTTCCTCAGGTTCTGGGCACTCCACGGATTTTCAATCTCTCGGCCATCCTTATCTTCCAATTTATAAGAGCCCCCGCCGATGTCTTTCACCACTCTGTAGGGTCCCTCCCAATTGGATTTAAACTTTGTCTTCTGGTTAGCGTGGACCACTTTTCTCCAAACCCATTCGTCCGGCTTGAACTTTTTGATACGGTCATTGCGGTCGTAGCCTCGAGCGACCTCTTGCTGGTAGCTAGCTAACTTAAGTTGTGCTTCATCATCCCTTTTCTCTTCGGCCAGGATGAGCTCGGCTTCGACTGCTTTGTCGTTTGTCTGTGGGTCGAACATTTCAGTGCGGAGAGTCGGGAATCGTGATTCAAAGGGTATGACTGCTTCCATGCCAAAGGCCATGGCAAACGGAGTCTGACCGGTGGAGCACCTTGGAGTGGAGCGATAGGCCCAAAGGACGCGAGGAAGTTTTTCAGCCCACTGACCACGTTTGGAGTTGAGTCTGCGTTTAATGCCCGCACAGACGGTCTTGTTGGTTGTTTCGGCTTGGCCGTTCCCTTGTGGATAGGACGGCGTGGAGTTGAAGAATCTAACACCGAACTCTTCACACAAACCCGTGAGCTCTTTGCCGACAAACTGAGAGCCATTGTCAGAAACAATTGTGTAGGGAACTCCAAACCGTGTGACTATGTTTCGCCATACGAATCTTCGAACGTCTGCTTCTGTAGTGGTTACCAACGGTTCGGCTTCAACCCATTTCGAAAAGTAATCTGTTGCTGTGATGAGAAACTTGAATCCTCTTGGAGCTGTAGGGAGTTTTCCAACAATGTCAAGGCCCCATTGTGTGAATGGCCATGGGCTCATGATTAGGGTTGTAATTGAGCTAAGTAGCTCGCGAGTTCGGCTCGGTAAGGGCTCAATTCGGCTCGGTTCGAAGGATAAATGAGCGAGCTCGAGCTCGATTTTGCGGCTCGTTTGATGAACAAGCAAAGCTCAAACCTAGTAGGGCTCGGGCTCGGGCTCGAACAGGTTCGTCTCGGCTCGAAATATACAGGTTCGGCTCGGCTCGAAAATGTAAAAATACACAAAAATTTGGTCTTTTATATTATGCATAAAGCCCCCACCGTTTGATATTACCATGAAGCCCCCACCGTTGGATCATGGGGGAATGGTCTAGAAGACTTGTAAGGGGGATTGATTGAGATCATTCTCCAAGAAGAAAAAAAAAGGAGACCATTTGGGTTTTCTATAGCATCTACCAAAGTGTAGAGAGAGAGAGGTGACAGCGCCGTGAGCTCCACCTCCGCCCAGCACCACAGCTTTCATCCACCGTCACTTTATGGAAACTCCGTCTTGAAAATCTCTAGCTCACTCACCGGCGCTTGAGATCTGTTCACATTCAGTCCTCCGATGACATTTCCGATGGTCTATGATGCACCGACACCGACACGGACACCGAAACCGACACCGGGACACAGAAATTCTAAAAAAATGGGGACACGGACATAGCGGGGGACACGCCACGTGTATATTTATTTATTTATTTATTTATATAAATAAATAAATAAATAATTATAGTTTGGCACCCAAAAAAATTTTAAAAAATTACAGTTTGACCCCCAATTTTTTGAAAAATTACAGTTCGGCCCCCAAATTTTTTAAAAAAAATTACAGTTTGGCCCCTATCGTGTCTCCATTGATGTCCCCGAAGTGTCCCCAGCAGTGTCCCTGCGGTGTCCCCGTGAAAAATTCAAATTAAATTATGGGACACGCCATGTGGCGTGTCCTGTACGTGTCCCCGCGGTGTCCCCGTGTCCGACACTGCGATACTTCGACCTTTAGAGGTGTCGGTGCTTCATAGCTGCCGGTACATCAAACTCCGAACTCTTTCATGTTTTCTTTTCCTCTGATTTCTCTTCACATTGTTTATTAAGTAAATCTGGGAATTTTTGCTTAGAATCTGTAATTCCTAAGATGTTTGGTTGGTTGTTGACGAATTCAAGCTCGAGTTCAAGCCAAGCCGGCCCATTTGTTCCAGACCGAATACTAACGAGCCGAGCTTAAGCCATACAAATTCTGATCGAGCCGAGCTCGAACATGTCAATATTCGGTTCGACTCCGCTCGTTTACACGCCTACTCGTGATTGGCTTAAGTGCTTGAGCAGGTTGCTTTGGGATGGGTGAGAAAAGTTGGCACGGTCGGCACTTTTTCACAACCTCTTTATAGACCTTCTTCATGCCTTTCCAGAAATAACCTTGACTAAGGGCCCTTTGGCAGAGCGAGCAGCCACCGGAGTGACAACTGCAGCTCCTGAATGTAGCTTCGTCAAGATGGCTGGCACTTTGGTGGGATGTATGACGCGGAGGTACGGCCCAGTGAAGCTCTTTCGGTAAAGCTGGCCGTTATCTGAGATCTAGTAGTATGCTGCCTTGCTCCGAATACGATGGGCCTCCTTTTTGTCCTTTGGAATTGTCTCATTTTTCAAGAACGCTACTATTTCACCGAGCTCGATGCTAAGTATTTCTCCCATGGCTTCAAAGTTTGGCGTGTCGATTTCCCCTAGGTTGATGGTTCTATATTCCAAGGCTTTACTTGCCGAAGCGAGGCCTGCCAATGCGTCGGCATGAGCGTTTTTCTCTCTATTGATCTACTCAATGTGGAACCCCTTGAAGTGTTGTGTCAACTCTAAAGCCGTAGCTTGGTATTTCAGCATTCTGGGATCCCGAGCTTCATACTCTCCCTTGACCTAGTTGACGACCAACTACGAATCGCAAAAAACGTGCAAATCTTTGACCTGTAGGCGAGCAGCAGCACGGAGCCCGGCCAAAAGAGCTTCATATTCGGCTTCGTTGTTCGTAGCAGAAAAGTCGATCGTGATTGCACTCTCGTGGAGGACGTCACAGGGGGAGACAAGGACGACCCCTGCGCCGGCCCTGTTGCTTTTTGATGCTCCGTCCACGTGTAACCTCCATACATTGCCGCTGAAGAGATGCCATGTCTTTCGTTCTTCACTCTGTTCAAGCATATCGTAAGTCGGCCTGATTAGAGCTTCTTCATCAGGATTGCCTGGTGTGAATTCCGTAATAAATCTGCCAGCACTTGGGTTTTGATAGCTGTCCGTGGTTCAAACCGAATATCGAAGTTAGAGAGCTCAACAGCCCATTGTGAAACTCAATTGGACAGGTCAGCTTTTCTCAGAAGATTCTTCAAAGGGAACTTGGTCAAGACGATGAAAGAATTGCAGAAGCTTACGAGCAGCTGTTACCAAAGCGAGGACTATTTTTTTCAAAGGGAGGTACCTTGTTTGGGCTGGCAACAGAGTTCAGCTAGAGAAGTAGATTGGCTGGTCATCCGAGCCCTATCGTTGGACCAAGGCCGAGCTGACTGCGTGAGGTGAGACCGCCAAATAGAGGTACAGATCTTTGGATGGCTTTGGTTTTACTAGCAGTGGAGTCGAGCCAAGATAGTTTTTCAGTTCAGCAAGAGCCTCGTCGCACTCTTCCATCCATTTGAAACTTTGTCGGCTTTGCTTTTTGAGTGCCTGGAAAAAAGCGTGGCACTTGTCCGAAGAGCGGCTGATAAATCTGTTAAGGGCGGCCGCCATCCCGGTCAACTTTTGGATTTCCCTAGGGGTGGTTAGTGCCTTGAGCAGCTGCACAGCTGCAATTTGATTAGGATCGGCCTCGATGCCTCTCCTTGTAACTAGGTACCCCAAGAATTTCCCCAAACCGATGCCAAAGACGCACTTCTCGACATTCAATCGAAGCATGTACTTCTTCAAAATGGCAAATGCTTCGGCCAAATGAGCGAGATGATTCTCAGCCTTGAGACTTTTTACCACCATGTCATCAATGTAGGCTTATCTCTCCAATTAGCATACCGAATAACAGATATACCATCCTTTGGAAGGTAGCCCCAGCGTTCTTCAGTCCGAACGGCATAACACAATAGCAATAGAGCCCCTTTGGAGTGATAAGCCGTCTTTTCCATATCGTCGGGATCCATGGCGATTTGATGATACCCTCGATAAGCATCCATAAAGCTAAGCCAAGCATGGCCGGCTATTGAATCTACCAATTGATCAATTTTGGGAAGGGGGAGACAGTCTTTTGGACATGCGTCGTTCAAGATGGTGTAGTCCACGCAAACCCTCCATTTTCTATTCTTTTTCTATACCACAACTGTATTTGAAAGCCAAGTTAGGTACTATACTTCTTGGATTGCTCCTGCTTCAAGGAGTCGGTCAACTTCTTCGTTAACTGCTTCGGCATGTATGGTTGCCGACCTTCTTGGCTTTTGGATGACTGGTTTAGCATACTTGGAGACGTTGAGGGAATGACGAATGAACTACGGGTCGATGTCGGGCATTTCATACGATGTCCAAGCGAACACCTCAATGTTATCTTTTAAGCTGCTCACACTCGGAATCCGTCAAGCTAGATCCGAGCATGAAGAAGCGTGGCCCGTCCTCATTGATTGGAACCTTGATAAGATCTTCAACGGATTTTTGTTCAGCTGGGGCCCTGACGTCTTCTAGGACAGGCTTGTTTGGGACCTCCACCCAATGTACCCTTTTGGAGCTTGGCGCCTTTTTGACTGCGGAGACGTAACATTGTTTGGCTTGCACTTGGTCACCATATAAGTCCTCTCGTCTACCGTGTGCCCCAATGTACCGAACCACCTGATGGTAAGTTGAAGCAATGGCCTTCAAGGCATGGAGCCAGTTTCATCTAAGGATTGCGTTATAGGGGCTCGGCGCGTCTACGACGATAAACTCCATATTCGCCACAACCGAGCCCGTTACGACAAGTAAGGTGATCTTGCAGAGAGGCCAAATCGGTGCTCCACTGAAGCCGATCAAGGGAACGTCGACTGGTAGAAGGGAGGATGCTGGGATCTGAAGTTCTTTGAATAGAGAATGGTACATTACTTCGGCTGTACTGCCTTGGTCAACCAGGACCCTTTTGATTGTATGCGAGGAGATTTGGACCGTCACGGCAGGTGTGTCGTGCGGGGCTTGAACCCTCTGGAGATCCCTTTCGGTGAATGTGATTGACCAAGGACACTCGGCCGTCTTCGGATGTTTTGTTGCGTTTCCGATTGAAAAAATTTGGTTGGAATTTTTGGCTCGATCGAGCTCGAACCGAAGCTTTTGGGCCGTCTCCTTGTTTACCTGTCCATAAATGACGTTGATGACTCCTACCGAACATGGGACGGGATTGGGGCCTCCCGCGTTCGGATGGCACCTTGGTGTCTTTGTCCAATCAATGTGGTCGTCAAGAAGTCCTTGCGCTGCCAGGTTTTCTAGAAGGGCCTTGTAGGAAGCGCACACCATCGTGTAGTGACCGAGCTTGTTATGGTACGAGCACCGTTTTTTGATGTCGTTGTTCCCTGCCTCTGTGTTGAACTTTGGCAGGTTCAGCCAAACAAAGAACGGCTTGCGCTCCAAGGTCCTGAGGAGGAAGTAAATCAGCTCCTTAAATACTATGGTCTCAGCAACATAGTCTTGAGCCTTCGGGGCTTTCTTGTTTCCTGTCTTTACGGTATTCACCTACTTCTTCAGCTGGGACGGAATCACAGGCTTTGGAGCCGCGAGTTGAGGGGTAGGAACGTGGAGGCTTTGGGGGACGGCAGAAGGTTGCCCTCCTTGAAGTTCCCGCTCGGCAAGGAACTCTTCGTAAGAAAAAAATTGCTCGACCATCCTCATGAGCTCATTCATCCCGTGAGGAGCCCGAATTGCCAGTTCGTCTAGGATCTTGCTTCCAGTTTCCAGACCATTCTTGAAGTTTCTCGCCGCTCAATATTGGTTGACGCCAGGTATTTCGTTAAACAGTTGCCAGTAATGCTCGGCGTACTTTCGGAGCGTCTCTCCTGGCCTCTTCTTCATCTGAGCCAAAGCGGCGTCCTCTTCTTTGGCCTACTTGTTGCTAGTGATAAAATGATAGTTAAAGGCTCAAGCTCTTTGAAACTATGGATCGATCCGGCCTCCAACTGGTTGAACCATAACAACCCAAGGCGCCCGAGGCTTGGGGGGAACGCCTTACACATGATGGCGTCGTCGTCGATGACGCAAGAGATTGTGCTTCGGTAACTGATTAGATGAGTGTAAGCTTCAATTGTACTGAGATCGAATTTGGGGAACTTCGGTATGAGTAAACCAAGCTTCGGGAAGGTCGCCTAAATCTTGGCAGAGAATGGGGACTCTGTTAGTTTTTTGAGCCGATACTTGTGGATCGGTCTAGGCGGATGGCCGTCGCGATCACCCTGAGATCTTTTGGAGGCCAGGCGTACCGACGCTGATTTGTCTGCTCCCTTTTTTCCGTGGGTACTTTCTGCCGGTCCTTTTCGGGAAGGTTTTCAATTTGATAGACTCTGTGATGGCTCGGCTGATCATCGTGCCGAACGACCATGCTAACACTCCTCTCCCGAGGGATTCGACGCGCGTTCCTTTAGTCGGTGGTGCATCCGGGGTTGGCAGTTTCTCGAGGGATGTCCTCATGTTCAGGAGGGTACCCCTTAAGATCCTTTTCGTTCCATCGGGACGTCCGACCCTTACGCCCTCCCGTCTCATAAGGGATGATGGCCTGGTGATTGTCCTGCAGCTCCACGGTATTGTAGCTTTGCGAACCTTGAAAGTATTCATCGCCAGCGGATGAACCCGAGTAGACAGTATGTGGGCTGCCTTCGTGTCTTCCACTGCCGCCACCTATATCGCCGCAGAGGCGCTGATGGACCGGAGAACGTTGCTGCCTGAAGCAAGCGCTGTCCCCGGCCCAATTGTCCGTCAGGGGCGGATCAAGTCAATCGTGAACTGAGATACAACGGTGCTCTCCGTTACCAGTTGGGTGTAGCGGTGGTCCGCCTCGTCGTTGGCGCCTTCCTTGCGAGTCGGAGTGAGAGGTGGCCAGACAGTCCTTCGCCTTCATTCTAGCAATTTCCATTTTCAGGATAGCTATGTCGGCGCTCGTATGTTCCTGTTGCTGCTCCAGTATTTGAATGTAAGCGAGAGCGTCTTCTCCCATGACCGCTTGTGGGACTACGGAGCTAGTGGGTCCGGGAGGGGTGAACCTAGGAGGGTGAGGGAGAGAGGTGGCGTTTCCACCAGTTTCGGAGAGGATCTGTATGGAGGGATTTGGGGGTGGAAGGGGAGGTGGTGGGCCGCCCATTTTCTTGGATGGAGATTGAAAAGGAGGGTTTCAGAAGTAGAAAGTTGAAGGGAACTAAGGAGGAGCCACCGTGGATCCGAAAAGGATTCACGTCGAGTTCACCAAATTGTGGGGCTCTGATGAATCTGATTTGTCTCCTTCAGACTGTGGTTAGGTTGAGTGTGGCCCTTAGCCCACCTAGCCTGCACAAGGAAGCACGACTAAAAGACCACACCGGAGGATCTCCGGAATGGCCCTCCGGTGCAAGGATAAGTGCATTGTAAAGAGATGAAAGCCAAGGACTAGGGTTTGAGTAAGAGAATGTACATCTCTAGGGTTGCTATCAAGGGGTATTTATAGGGCTCCTTAGCTTGGCCTCCAAGATTTTACATGTGCATGTCATGCATCGGCTGACGTCACCCCATCGTCAGTTTAGGGTTGCGTAACCGCTAAAGGGGTGAGCTGGCGCCTTCACGTGCCTTTATCCTTATCCAAGTGTGTAACTGCTCGGATGACGTCACGGTCATCATCATGGTCAAGGCGGTTGTTCCCAAGTGGGTGAGTTGGCAGCATGGTCTCCACTTCCGTTCAAGGCCGAACGTGGAGTCCGATCGTCAAATGATCGGCATGCTCGGCTGATGATTCGTTCTGACTTTTGGGGAGGTTCCGACGAACGTTGGTACAGGCTGAGCTGAACCATCAACGAGGTTCGGACCGGCACGAATTGTCTGCGAGAAGTTCGATATTCACTCGACATGGACACGAGCCATTATTTTCGGCCTGCTATACAACCCTTGGTTGGCAAAGCAATATATTAGCTCAAGTAAGTGAAAGAAAGGTCGTTGATATTTCTTTTCACAATAACTTTGATGGAGGAAACTACCAACTCAAAATCACATGGATGCAAAATAAAAGGTAGAATTTGCAAGCCCAATTCCAATCTATCAAGTGCTAAGTCTTTTACATAACTGATACAGCCTAATGCAGTTTTTAGGAAATGGATGCTACATTTCTAAGTAACCAGTAAGTACTTGGAGAGCACATTCATCACTCTATGTGTTTTTTCCCTGACTAGTAGCAGTGTTCTAAAAGTCGGCCACGTAGGCCAATTAGTCCCCTCCTAGGCACTAGGTGGTGGTCCAACGCCTAGATTAGGATACCGACTAATCAATGCCAAATCCCCGCCTAGGCGCTAGGCGGATGACTAGTCGGCGCCTAGGCGCTCCTTTTGTGCCCGACTAACGCCTAGCAATTTTTAGAACATTGCTAGTACTGTGTTTTTAACCAGTAATGTGAATGGGTAGCAATGATAGAAATGTGTATCTTCCACAAGTCCGCTTCCTAACAAATAAAGAAATAACAAACTTGCTTGGATGATTTTCTGACTAGGCCTCCGATGAATGTCTACTTATAAGAGTCTGCTTCTTAGATATATTAAAGATCAAATGTGCTCTAGCGTACTGACTCAATTTTATGTGATATACTTATCAATGGCAATTCAATCATATTTAACCACGTGACACTGTTTTCGAGAGTTCCACAATTTTTAATCAATCAAGTTTCCAGAGCTGCATTCTGTCACGGAAGTACAGGTTCTCCTTGTTCTTTTTGTTTTCACACCCAAATGGGCTGGGGTGGGGTTTGAGGTTGGTCTAACGTCTAACCTTTTTTCGCTATGAGCATGCTTGGCAAAGATGGATTGAAGGAAAGAAAGATGAAGTAAATTATTTTGATGGAATTGATAAGTCTTCCAGGATGGATGGATGACAAAACAAAAAATATAATCTACTCAAAGTCAATTATGAAAAAAACCAATTAACTACGGAATCGCCTGTATTCAGTCTTGTTTATATTAGAATAAATAGAATAGACAAAAAATGAACCAAATACAAGAACAATTATCAAGAATTTGCCCGGAAGAGAAGATTTTAAGTTGCCAACCCTAATATTTAAAATGTGGATCTTTCCTAACAGAAGTTGATGATTACCTTTGTGTATGGTAGCAGTTGCTTGCGTTGCCTCAGGCGAGTGATTACGTTCATGTATGGTAGCAGTTGCTTGCGTTGCCTGTGGCGAGTGATTACGTTCCTGTATGGTAGCACTTACTTGTGTTGCCTCAGGTGACTGAGTGTCTTCATGTATGGTAGCAGTTACTTGGGTTGCACCAGGTGAGCGATTATCTTCATGCATGGTAGCAGTTACTTGTGTTGACCGAGGTGACTTACCACGTGTAATACACAACCATGTTCTTTCCCCTTCATTGTCGGGCTCTGATGCAATTGGAATATGCCAGTGACCTTTCTCTGACTCCTGTTAAGCTAGAATATTACTCAACAAGTATAGGTATGTATGATTTGGTTAGCTGTCATGCACAGAACACACATTTGTATCCACCAACCCCATAAACATGCTTACACAGATAAGAAGAACTAATTCAAAAAAAGCAGAATACAGGATCCGGACCTGAATTACAATAGAGTAAGGAGGCGGCATGTGGATCACCGGACCAATATCAGAAAAACTGAACCGCACCTTCCAATAAGAAAGAAGCAATTCTTTGTTAGAAAACTGCATAAGTTAGATTAAAATACAGATGTCTGTTGGTAACACTGCCAACTTTCTGGTTTCCATTTTCAGCTTTTTCTACACAAGTTCAAAAACCAAAACTATGTTTGGCAGACACTTGTTCAAAAAGTTGTTTTGAGGGAGTAGCCGGAGGTGGTGTCTGACAGACAAGAGGTTGTTGGAACGGGTGTAGGCAGGAGAGATCATAGGAGATGATGGCCAGAATTTGCCCTGACACAGTGGCCAGTGGTTACAGGTAGGGGCTCGAAGGTGGTGGAGGGAGGAGAAAATGAAAAAGTGGTTCTTAAAAGCAACATAAACGTCTTTTTCTACTCCCTACAAATTTTCAAAATCTTGAAAGTGAAAGCATATACCAAACACACTTTCAGTATTTTCAATTTTTCAGAACATGAGCATAGAAAACAGAAAATAGATGGGTTACCAAACATAGACAATGGTATTCTGGTTTAAAAAATCCTTCAGAAACAGAGCTGGCAAATATAAGTCAGGGCCATAGGAGCCATCTTTTTCTCCTCCTTTTTGGTTAAATTTTTTCTGTGTGATTGTTTGGGAGGGGGGTGAACATATGTTAAATAGCAGTCCATGTTTTTTATAGAGCGTCAGTCAAGAAAATGGTGATCGTATAAACGGCTTGAACGCACTCAACCATATTTTTAATTTTTAGAGGCAGTCATAGTATTTTTTTTTTGCTTGATCAGTGCAATCATAGTAGTTGGACAAAGCAAATTAGGAATCAACATATGGTCCTATTGCCCGAGTCTAAATTGCCTACTTACTAGATTTGTTTCTTGAAGATAATTACTTACTTGATGCCTTTCTTTCCATCTGGGGAAGAAATCATTTCCTAGAAGGTGAAATATATTATCTTTCATCTCATCATTGGACACGATTAAGCATTTACACTTTATAGCTGCATACAACCAGTACCTGAAGTAAAGGTTATCAACCATGGAACATTAAATGCGGATGAAACATCAAAAAACATGTTAAAAGATGTACAATCAGAAACAAAATTACTAAATACAGTAACAAATAAGAAGAAGACTATAGGTGTATCTTACCAATCAACATTTGATACTGTGGGAGGGGCATAAAGTGCGTCGGCAGTTTTCCATTTGTCAATCAGTTCCTTACATACTGGTTTATCCAAATTATAACCAGTGAGACATCTATGGTACAACACAATGAGTGGCCACTTTTTGGAAGGAAGCAGCGGACGAATTCCATTCACAACAACGTTTACCTAAAGGCTTGTCATGAAAAGTATACCAATAACTCACACAAACAATATCAATTAGAAGAATCCAAACAATAATTCTAAAAGCACTTAAGAAACTTTCCTTACACGTAGTGTCTGCTCCAGAATTTTTAATAGGTTAGTCATTTAAAATTTCTTTGAAAAAATAAATAAAAACTCTGAAATTGAATGTAAACAATTTGAAAAAAATAAACACGTCAATGCATACAATTCAACAATTTCCGTCACGAGTTTATAAATGAAACAGAATGATACCCTTATAATCAATGCTATCAAACATAATGTACCTAACCAATCAATCATTCATCCACTGATCTACCTTTTCAGTTATGCAGTTCAACCTTGTATCTTTTACTACCAAAAAGCTTATTTCCAGTGTTAGACTTGCGAGTTAGCTCAAGTGTAATCCCGCAAATTTGAGTCACTTAGTAGATAAATCACTTGCTTCCTTGGCTTACAATGAGAGAGCCCAAGAATAATTATATTGAAGGTTGGGCCTAAAAATGATTATCCTGTGGAGTATGGACTGATCGACATTAAAGTAGTGTTTGGAGTAGCAAAATGGGTTATGATATCAACAGGAAACATTCCTATGACACTTGAAATCCATTAGCAGGTACAAGAAACTAAAAACCTACAATTGAGGAGTAATTCAAGTGAGGATGTTCAAGTGACTACCTTGGTCAACATTACCACCAGCCCCTGCTTCGATGATCTGAATGTCGTTCTAGCAAGAGCGCCAACATTCATTCCATCTACAACTGCTTCAAAAGGTCCACAGAAGTCAAGCCATCCCTGCGAAAACCCCCCCCACAAAATTTCCCTATTACTTTACCAGACCAACTTATAAACCCTCACTAAATAAGTATATTAGCTGTTGGAAATTGTCCCACATCGGTTAATTATCACCTCGAAAACTAGTAGAAGACTTCTCATACCTGAAACTGCTGGAAGCTTGAGTTTTTCTCTCTCTCTGCAGCTAGAGATGCGACCAACTCAGCAAATTTTTCAGTTTCTACCGGATCAAGGTCTTCTGTTGCCAACTTTTGACCACAACACTTGCACAAGCCATCTGTCCCAACAGACGTGCGGAAAACATTCCACTTCCCTTTACCCAACCAACCTTGTCCATGCCACCCCCCACCTCCATTTTCAATTGCTTCCCGTATAAACTTTTCATCCAGTTTCCTTTTCCCTACTTTTGAAGCTACCTTGCTTGTAAACCATTTCTCAAGCAAAACTGCTATAGAAGGCGAAACTTTCCTGAAGCGTGTTCTAAGCCTATGTAACAAATAATAAACTTTATCAGTTCTGCCTGCTTCTATACTTACTTTTAAGAGAGCCTCCAGTTCTGGCTCTTCTGGACATACACCATGCTCCAACATGTGTTGTTCAACAGTAAACGCTTTGTCGACATCTCCACAGGTACAGAAAGCAGACAGAGCCGGACCATACGATCTCAATCTAGGGTCTATTCCACGAAGCTTCATTTGCTTTACCATAAAAAAGGCCATGTCACCGTCACCCAATGCCTTACACAGTCTAGCAACAGATGTCAAGCTTGCTTCATTCATTGGGACCTCTTCGCGGCACATTCTATGAAAAATTTCGAATCCCCTCACAAGTGCATACTCCTTGATCTTGGTACTACTCACCCCACTCGTTGATCTTGGCACTTCAATATCTAACTTTTTGGGGTAATCACCGTCTTCAATAACTACGGTTTCTGAACCAACAATTCCTATGTCAATTGTTCCATCCTTAACCCGAGGATTGGACTTCCCATTGTCTACTGTTGCCAATTCCTCCAAATAGGAATTGCTATACAAATTGTTTTTCCCTTCTTCTGTTAAAACATAGTCCAGTTCCAAGGGACCTGAATGTTTCCACTGGCGTAAGGATTCCAACAGTTTACGCATAACGTCAGAATTCAAAGAAGAAGCCTCACTAATAGGGTCCAAATTACTCAAACTCCGACCACTACTCCCACTCTTCACGTGTTCAAAACCACCAGTAGCTGCAGAAGTACAAATATACAGTATAACAGTGTAAATCCACTGGTCCACTTTTACACCTTTTACCCGAGCCGAATCGTACGCAATAAGTGCACTCAAGAAATCTCCATTCTTGGACCATCTATCAAGCCCAACCTTCAACTTACCCCCCGGCGGATAATTTACCTTGCTTTTCTTACCAAAACCCTTCCCAATCTTTCCATCCCTCTCCCTATTACTTTCTCCACTACCAACACTTCCTGTCACATTTTTCTCTAAATATTTCCTTATACTTTCCAAAAACAGGTTACAAAACACATAATACACTCCCTTATCTTCACTAGAATCCAATCTTTTTCGGGCGTCCCCATCTCTTGTGGCACTAGTCATCTCAGGGTTTTCCACCTCTACTGAACTAACACTCCTTTTACTGTTTTTTCTGCCTACCCTTTTCCCACTAGCACTAGATTGAGAAAACCCAGATGAAGTTGTTACATCATTGCTATGATTTGAGGTTTCATTTGGGATTTCTTGTTGTTTGGAGGTCAGCGTGGCGTCAACGTGGACGCAGGGTGTGCGAACTATAAGAAGAGGTGAGAAGCGTGGTTGGAGTGGAGGGGGGTGTTTGGGTGGTGAGAAAATGGGGAGAAAAGAAGAGGGAAAGTGGAATTTGAAGGAATTGTTAAGATTCCATGGAAACTTACAGAGAGTGATTGAGTGGAGTTGTGGGTTGGAGGTGAAGAAGGCCATGTCTGGCCGTTGAGGTGGAGAGCGCTCTATCGCGTTGAAACCAGAGCAACATACAAAGAGCACCAAGGGGGCAGAGGGCACCCAAATAGAGTAAGGGCCGTTCCATAACAGCGAACTTATTTCATACGGAGTATTTTTAAATTCAAAAATAATGTAATTAAAATTTAATTTTTAATTTTTTTTACATCATATAAAAGATGTCAATGAGATCTATCAAATAATAAGACTCATATTGATAGAAAAATTATTTCCATAAGCACAAGATTTTTTAGCTTGAAATTGCCTTCTTAAAAAATAAGTACTTATTTTCCTTTCAGGAATGGGCCACACAAATCCGTGTGTGGGGCTTACTCCAGATCCCACACAAATGATCTAAACCGTTCGTTAAATGTAAAACATTTTTTCTAGTGTTTGCTAGAAAAATAAGTTCAATCAGATAGCTATAAATATTCCATTCAATCATTTAACTTTTCATTATCCTGAAATCCAAATTAAAAGTTAGATAATTAAATCGAATACCTATAAGTATTGGATTGAGCTGATTTTTTGCGATGGCTCTTAAAAAAATATTTTACATATAATGAACGACTCGGATCGTTTGTGTGGGACCCGTAGTAAGTTCCACACAACAACCTGTGCGAGATCTGTGTGGAATTCTCTATGTGGATAGCGTGAGAATTGCCAAATATTTCAAACCTCGAAACCCGAAAATTTATTGGGTTTTTAATTTTAGAATGCTAGTCTAGATACGTACAAATTGGCTCATACATCTGCTTTCATAATGGGAAATTCAATTTATTCAGAGAGGGATATATGCACTTCCAACTAGGGATGAAAGTTTTTAGTCAAAACCAAATCGATCAATCTATCAAACCGAACCGAACCCTTTCTAAAAAAAAATCAGTCAGTTTTATTATTGCCTTGATTTGGTTTGGTTCGGTTTGATTCGGTTTGATTTTGATTTTGATTTTGATTTTGATTTTTATAATAAAATTGTCTATCGATTTGGTTTCGGTTTTCGGGCAACCGTTTGCACCTAACCAAAACGAATTAAATTTAACAGACCCACAGAGGTGCTATTGGTACGGGGGGAAATGTGTACCAGCGAGTACATATCCTTTTTGGACCTGTTATGGGTAAAAAAAATGATCAAAACCATTCATTTTATATAAAATATTTTGTTTATGGTCTTTACAAAAAATAAGCTCAATACAGTAACAGAAGGGCATTTAAGAAACGTCTAACTTTGTTCCATAATTCAGGCTTGAATTCTAAAGAAAAGTTAGACGTTTTGTAAATACAATTACTGATACCGGATTGAGCTTTTTTTTCGTGAGGACCGTAAACAAAGTATTTTAAACAAAATGAACAGTTTCGATTAACTTTTTGTGCCGAAATGGGCCCAAAAAAGGTATGTACATGCTAGTACAGATTTTCTATATGTACCATTATCATTTGGCGATATACATCAGCGGGGGTTAGTGGGGGTGTTAGAGTTAGCACGGAGAGACCAGAAGCTATCCATAGCCTTAGTCCCCTAAAGGGCATGGCCCTGAGGGGCTCGAACCCAAGACCTTCCACAAAGGAGAGGCAATGACTGACCAACTACACTAAGCAGTGGTTGTCATTGGCTACTGTAGTTAACATTTAGAAATTCATAAACTATTTTTGAATTTATCGTACACTTCCATCCATAACTTTGCCGAAATGAGTAATTGCTAACATTGAATGTGCAAGTAATGAGCCAAAAAATATGCGTAGATATGCACCAAAATATATGCATCATGTTCTAAATTTTTAAGTAAAATAAACTTCCAATATACGCCCCTACGTAACTAATCAAAATACTGCCCAACGTACACCAAAAATGTAGAGTATAACATTTCTAGGGTAGTTTTCTCTGTCTTGAGAAGCAGTTTTGGCAAATTTTTTGTTACTTTCTTTGTGTTAAATTATTTGTGTCAAAAGAATGTAATCTGCATTTGAGAAGAAATAGAATCTACATTGTTCCATTTGAACGATTCGAACAATTTATTTTTTTTAAGTTACAATTTGCAAATTATCCGTGCAGAATAACAATATGTTTAGTCAAATCATATTGATCTCAAGAGAAATGGATGATCAAAATTGGAATGAAACCTTCAGAATCCTTCATTCATTCCTCTCAGCACAATATGATATTCCAGATAGCTACACTATCGATGTTCAACTTAATTTTCTGAATAAACGTTTTGCGCGCGGCGACTTTCAAAATTAACGTACGAATCGATGAAAGGATGAAATCTCTTCCAGATTCACATGTTAAATAGCCAAATTATCAATCGTTTACAACCGCGATAGTTAAACATTGGCTGAACCAGCATAATCAACATTGTTACCATTTTGGCCTTCGTCAAGAATAGTCCAGAGAAAGACAGGAGGATCAAATTCATGGTTGTGCGTAGCTCAAAATGAATCAAGATCCTCTCATGTGATAATTCCTCATATGTCCATAAGGGGGCCAATGCAATTGAAGATTCAAGCCGTTAACTTTGTAAGTACTTATGAGTTTATCGTCTACGCGAAAAATCAAGTTAATCAGAGATCAATATCCATCCGATTGAAGTCTATTTGTCTCAAGAGAATGGACGGTAAAACTTTTAGTTTATTTGTAATAAGAGAATGGAAAGTAAAACTTTGATCATCCATTTCTATTCTCTTCAATATGATTCAATCAAGTCTTCAAGATATCCGATTAACCTGATTTTTTGCATGATAAACACATCAAGACCTACATAGTGAACGACTTTGATCGTCAAGTGAAACCGTGATGACTTTCATTTTGTGTCACAAGAGGATCGTTACAGGAGACAATCTTGACTCATCCCAAAGAATACATAAAAGTAAGAGCAGTGAAATTAGAGAACTTATGTGCCAACTATCTTAAGATGTCATACATTGAATTTAACAGTTGTTGATTTGTTTGCATCATTGAATGAAATTTTCTTCGCTGTGCAAACAAAAGAACATTGAACCCTTGAAGATCAACTAATCATGCAAGGGGTCAGTCAGAGAGAAGGGAGACTAAAGATCTGGGAAAAAAACTGGAGAAATTAACCTTGCAGAAACGCGCATCATTGTTCCTTTTGGTTACAGAAATTGAAACAGTTTGATTTCATTATCCGTTGACATGAGAAAAAAGATGCGAGTCTTACATTCCTATCTGAAACAAAGTCACCCCTGTGATGTCTTTCTGGAAATAGGCCGTCATAAAGGCATCGAGATTCCTGCAACATGAAGGAGAGGAAATTTTCAGAAAGACTTGTGATCTCACGTCAAACATTACACATTGCGATTGTAATCCCGACAGAATGTAAGATCGTCCATTTCTCTTTCCGTAGCCAAAAAAAAAAACTGGGGAGGGTGCGTTAGCAAAACCAAACCCAGACTATATTCCACATGAAGTAAATATAAATGTTCAAGCCAGAAAAAATCATGATCCATTCGCACAATAATATATGTCACGTTACTTATAACTTATTTATTACTATAGGTCAAGATCATTCACACAAAATATGGGCAGTAATCACAAAGTACAAGTGATCCAAATTCAAGCAATTTTTAGGATGAAGAGGCACATTAGCAAAGCGTAAGGCCATCAGTTGAATTGGGCAAATCACAAATTAACTATGGCTGCACCATTCGACAAATGATTGATCTCCATTTGTAAAACCATGTCTTATGGGATGTTAAGAAGCTATGAATAGCCCTAAGAAAGATGTTCAAAAAAGGACATAGCCCTAATGAGTCTGTTGTTACAGCTTTCAAATATGGAGTAACAATAAATGAGATATAGCATCGAGTGAGATAAATGAGATATAGCATCGAGTGAGATAAATGAGATATAGCATCGAGTGAGACAAATGAGAACCCAACAACTAACGAAGGCGTTCCCTTTCTAGAAACTGGCACCACTAAACAAATTGAGGCGGATGATAGGAAAAACCAAGGTTATCGAAATGGCGTATACGTCACGTACCGTTTTTGTTCGTTTTATGTATCGTATCGGGATACATATCACGTATTATATGATACGTTAACAAGAGTAACTATATTTTAGAAATATGGTTATACCCTATAATGAAACGCAAAATCTATTATTTAAAAATACTTTAACAGTACAAAATTTCACATCTTCAGCTACGTAACATGTTCTAATCATACAACATATCATGTATCCTCTCATTGATTGAGTGGGTATCGCAAGAATAATTCAACACAATATACTCATAGAGATATGTATCAATTTTACTTCTAAACATATTGATTCATTACATATGCATCACATTATATGCATCTCGGAAGATTTATTTAAAGATTGGATTAGTTTGGAGATACCTATCAATTTTACATCTAAACATAGGAATTGTAAGATACGTATGGTGAATCATCTGATTTTCATCACAACACTGGGAAAAACGATTACATGAAAACTAACGACGTCAAGATGGTATAATGATGGGCATTGGTTTGAAAACACCTCACAAGTCATAACTAACTTTGTTAACCAATTACAAGATGCCCAATCTCTATTGATAGGAGTCACTCAATACCATTGCATTTCTAATTTTGTCCCCACTCTTTGTTCTTGTCAATCTCTCATTTCTACATATCTGTTGCACGAATTCAAGCCATTTGTTGCCAAACCACACTCTAATGGACTTCCTTTCCAATCAAATGGGATGCCACATGGAAACCCCCACACACATTTTCATTTATGAACCAATTGAAATCAAATAGGATACATAACACAGAAATATGAAGAGCAATGACCAGGAAATTTGTTCCCACTACAAAAATCACTTCTATTTCTTGCATGAGAAACCTCACCTGTAACTCTCTTTTTTCTCTCAGCAAGTGCGTTTGTCTCTAGGTAAAAAATTTATACTCAAGTAGAAACATAACTAACTGCAATTTCCTAGTCCTAATTCATCTTAAACCTGACCGAGAATAGGATTTTAAAGATAATGAGTAGCATTCAAGGCTAACACTCAAGAGTCAAGATCAATACTTTCATAAGCGTCGATTTGGAATAAGATGTATCCCAACACCACCCTTTTTCAGCAGTCTTTCAACTCAATACTTGGTAACCTCCTTATTGGATTGGATCATATCAGAACTTCTGGATTAGACAGAATCCACTCTTAGGCCTTTTCTTTTGCTGATTGGAAAATGGTAAGAGGATAGGAAAACTAAATACGATAAATCAAACTATTTTCCAAAATAAGGAGAAACTTATTCCTTCAAGTTTACTTTATCTATTTCCAGACATCACAAACCAAACAGACCATCACATCTGGAAGAAAATAACCACAAAACTTAACCAAGCAACACAATGTTAAAATAAAGAGCAAACAATACATCCAAGTTAGTCCCCATCCATGACGATTCGAAACCGTAGGTTGAATATAGACCTAAAAATTTAGCATTAAATATACAAAGGGATTGTTCTCAGGTTTGAAGTAAATTAAGTAATAACCTTAAGGTTAATGGGAGGACGTTAACAACCCCAAGGGGTCGGCCAGGTTTAGGTTAATGGGAGGAAGTTAATAACCCCAAGGGGTCGGCCAGGTTTGCTCCCTCTTAAGGTCTCGGGTTCAAAACCTCTCAGGTGCTGTCAACTCCTTTGGAGCCGGTCAATACAGAGCTTTGCTCAGACTTTAATTGGGCTCCCAGCAAGTGAGCGATGGGATTGGGCCCCCAAGATTAGTCGAGGTGCGCGTAAGCTGGCTCGGACACTTGAGTTATAATGGGAGGACGGTAAATCACAAACCTTAGCCTCACACCCATAATCTTGGTGATGCTTAAATCTAACCAATACCATGTTCGAAATTACAGAAGCAGACAATTTGTGAAACCACATTTCAAACATCAAGGACAACAAAAAAAAAAGAAGCTAAAATCAACAGGAAATGGTTTTAAACAAGAAGATTAAAGCGCACCTTGAGGAATTAACCCCAGAAACTAGACTCTAAGGGCAAGCTCGATGTCAACCGAGCTGAAGCTATTGCGCTGTGCAACGGCATCATTGATTCCAAGCAGCTCAGCTCCACTGGTAACCTAAAACCCCAGCAAAAATGAAGACTTTGTCCACACATATACACAATATTGACATATGTATATAAACATGACTGCCATTATAACCAGTTCTAATAATCACTTCATTTCACCACTGACTCCTCATAAAATTTTCCTGACGTACTCCCTTCATCCCGTATCAATTTGACTTTCTTTTAAACCTCGCGTCATTATTTAGATACTCCCTTCGTCCCAATTTATTTTCCCATCATCCATATTAATGTCATTTTATAATTGCTTATATGTTTTAATCTACAACGTTTTTTCATGATTTTGAAAACTTCGTAAAATATAACTACTCGAGAACTATCAAACAAGACAAGATCCATATTGCATATTTTTTTAGATTCATATTAAATGATATAAGCAATAAAGAAATTGAAAACTGGCACCAACATCAAAAATGGACATACAGGACAGACGGAGTAAAAAACAAAACACTAGTGCATAATTATTCAGTCTTTTCGCAAACGTAATTAATTGAGACGATTAAATTAACGGAAAAAATCGAAAAGTTATGCAAGTGCTCCATTTGCTGATCCGAAAATAGCCCCTGGATGAAAAATACAAAGAATATAGAAGTAAGGGAGTATGAGTTCCTCAACAATAGAATCAATAACAACCAGCCTAGGTGGCATTGTCCTAAAAATCAGAATTAATCGGCAATTAATCGCTGGCAGGACCTATCCGACTAATTGTTATGCACCAATTAATCGCTTATTGCTAGGCCTCAAAGTTCGAAGTTGGCCGACCCTCGAAGCTCGAAGTTGGCCGACCGCTTGCGCCTAGCAACTTTTAGAACATTGTAGTAGGCGGTGAGGAACGCATATACCTATATATGTTGTGTTTGTGTGTGTGTGTGTGTATGGAGAGAGAGAGGTGATGATATTACCATGAGGAGCGAGAAATGCGGCGGGCGGCGGAGGAGCGAGAGGGAGAGACGGATTTGAGGAGTGGGGCGTCGAACGAGAGTGAATTTCCTATGTGGAGTTTGAGGAGGGCGATTGGTCGAAGGCGAGAAGATAACCTAGGACGCTGCCGTTGACGACGCCATTGATGAACCCTTCGCTCGCTCGCTAGCTCCAAAACCTGCCACAGTTCAAATCAGAACACAAGGGTTTATCGGTCGATACGAGTAAAACGTCGTCGTGTAGTCTCCCGTTATCATACGACGACACGTGTCGGTTTTTCGGGAAATGTCGAATGGGCTTGTATTTTTGTCTTGGTGGATCGGACTCAACAGTTATGGGCCGTTTACTTGACCTGATATGTTTTTTCGTTATTAGTCCCGTCAAACAAATGGGCCCAATATATCCTGATGGACCCGTTCCGTAAAGAAAATAAGTATTTTTTAAATTAAAGATAATGTATTGTGAGAGAATTATTTGTATCGTAGAACGGAGAATAAGTTACTTAAAAAATAAGAATCTTAGCGAAACGAACGGCCAAATTGCACAGAAATAGGAGTATCCATTACTATATTGTACTCATATTACGACAAGTTGTGCTCTTTTTTCCCAAGAAAAATTGCCAATAAATACTTTAAGGCTAACTCAATATTTTGTGAAAAAACTTAATAAAGGAGAAGAAAGTTATGGTGGAATCGAGGAAGAATTTAGCTTTTTTTTTAATTAATCTGGTTTTGTTTAATAAATTTCTAAAAAAATTTAATAATTAGATATATCCTAAAATAATCTCAATAGTACTAAACTATTTTGGCCTAATAAGCAAAATGGTTTAATCTGTTGTCTTTATTTAAAATTTTTCCGCATTTGTTAGTTTTTCGTCTATTTTTGGTGGATTATTGCTTTGTTATAAAAAGAGGAATCCAAAAGTAAAAAAATTCGATCAAAACTCAATCTTTTTAATAAAGACAAAAATAAGTCAATAAATTAATTTTTTCGTCTTTATTAA